>JAFLHD010000023.1:0-43973 GCA_018856295.1 Blastosporella zonata | reverse complement strand
CGACAACTGGTTATGATCTTGTTCAAGTGAACATACTGGGCGCATTTCACGAACTTGATATCAAGGACCAATGAAGATTCAAGCGGTGTAATATACATGTCGCCTTTGAAATTATTTCATTTGAGGCAAACTATGTAGTGCTAGGCTACATATATTTATGCTTGACATACAGGAGGAAGATTAATAAATGCGTTAGTAATGCAGTCTATGGGTAAAGGGAGTTGTTAATGCGTTGGGGAGAATGCGACGTGCTAGTAATGTATGATGTGCCAATGCAGAAATCAGGAGAAGTGTTTGTGCAACCTCAAGCGCTCTTCCGAGCGTACTTGCTATTCATACGGATCTGTTTTCCGTATTTCCAGAACAGCCATGGCCTGCGTTGATGGTGAGATTTTGAGAACGTAAAAAGAAGAGAAACGTACGCAGGGCATCCGAGGACAATAGCCACGACAGCCAGAATCGTACTGCCCTTCCCATATCCGAGCGTGTGGAACATCGCAGGTGCAAAGAGTGGGAAGCCGAAGCCTGCCAGAGAGCGCAGACAGGAGACGGCCGCGAGAGCTTTACAAGAGTGTGAGCGGCAATATATAGAGTGAACAGAAGGCGAGCTTACCGGAAGCGGCGTGTAATGTGAAGGCGTCAACGACATATGTCTGGATCGACTGGAACAGGAGAATCATCCCACCTCCGATCATCGCAATACCCTATTAGAATTGAATTCAGTAAGTCTCAACAGCGAAGAGTGGGAGCGAGCTCACGATGTCAGTGACGATCCAGTGCACTTTCTGGTCCGCCGCCCAACCCGCAATGAGCAGCCCAGCCGGGAGGATGATAGTACCGGGAACCATAGAGGCTACGTCGATTAAGTACACGCCTCGAGCTCGATTACGAGGAAGAAACTCACGTAGACGGAACTCAGGCTCTCCTACGCCATTGTTTTTGTGTTTGTAATGTAGGTATATCCGATCCATGTAGCGCGCGTTGACTTGTGAAGCGAGTGTCAGACCAACACCAAGCGCGATATAGTGAAGCCCTGCGATGCTCGTCTTCTCTCCATACGTGCCCTCGAAGATTGCGGGCATGTTCGTGAGGAACACTGCAGTGATTTGAGCGGAATAGCGCGAGTAGAAGACTAGAAAGACATACGGTAGAAGAGTCCATAAACAAAGGCCATATACAGGCCCAGCAATTGTGCAATGTGTTCTTGGGCGAATATGAGGAAGGGGCGAGTGAGGGCTTTGCTGAAGATATCGCTCCAGCTAAGAAAAAAGAGGCGTTGGGTTCAGCGGACACAAATGATACGATATGATCTGCTACTGACCTTCGCTTTCCCTTGGTTTCAAAGACAGTGTGAATGTTTGTTGATTGCGCCTTTTCCGGGTCCATCGACTTTCGGATAGCCATGGCTTTGCGTTCAAGGAGATATGGTGCGAACGCTAGATCACAATCACAATCAGATGATCAGTTAGACGCCACAGGAAGATTTTCTCACTTTCTTGTAGGTAAAATAGACCTGATATTTGTATTGCGGCGTCAACTATGCTTGTTGACCAGAACTATGGGGTATGTTGGCTTTCAATGTTTATAGAGGACGAAAGGATCGACTTACCACCCAGCGCCATGTAGATCGTTGAGCAATCCTGGGCAAAAAGTGAGCTACTAGTCTGCTTTCAAATGATTGAGTTCCGGCATACCATGCGCCACAAACAGGGCCAATGACAGGACCAAGCAAAGGAGCTAATGAATAGATAGCGATTGCCCTTCCACGCTCCTCAGGGGCCCAAACGTCTCCGAGGACACCTCCGCCGATCTAAGAATAGAAGTAAGTTACCTTTCTCCATCTACATTTGATCTATATTTTATAAGAACACTCACAGCAAGTGGAGCGCTTCCACCTAGACCTGCGAGGAATCTAAAAGCGATGAATTGCCCCTTGTTGCGAGCAAACCCGCATCCTAAATTCCACGCTGATGGGGTCGTTAGCGTGGATGTGAGCATAAGACGGTGAATCTCTACCCACCAAGATACCAAAGATTCGACAGTTGTAATACACGTGATCGTCCGTAAATTTCGCTAAGCGGACCCACAAACTGAGTTCTTGTTGAATCATCCGTCGTCAAAGTGAGAAGTAAAAGGTGCTTACAAGTGGACCGACCGCTGTTCGTGGTAGGTGCTCAGAATACGGTATTTATTGAGACCGATGGAACGAGCTCACCATAACCCAAAACGAAAATCGAAGTCATCATGGCGATAATGATATTTTGCGTGACGCCAAACTCAGTAGCCAGGCTCACCGTCGCGGGTGCGACCATTGATGAGGAAACCGGTGAGATAAATGTGAACGAGGATACAACGATCGTCGCCGCCCATTTTCGACGGTACGCCCAACTATTATTATCAAAAGAACGAGAAGTAAGCGGCGTTCAACTTTTTCACAAGGTCTTACGGCGATCTCACTTTTTCGGATTAGCAGGATCGTCCGGACCATCCCAGTCGACAATGATAACATCATCGCTCGGCGTCATTTCCTTTGAAACCTCCTCTGGATGAGGGCGCGGGACAATGGGCTCTCCCTTACCGTCGAGGGTGGGCGTCGGGCTGGACTCGCCGACGTTGCGCGGCATGGTGGGAGGCAGAAGCTGAGCGACCGCATTGGCCCCCTTCTCTGTTTTATTACTTCGACGGTTGCATATCCGCTGACATGGGGGTCATGCAGTGATGAGTTTCTGCAAAAGTGATCGGGACAAATGCCGCGGCCGTGCCGCCGGCAAACCGGGTAATATTAGACCGGTTTTCCTCCCTTTTCCCCTGGAAATTGAATTCAAATTGTGTAAGGGGAGCAGCTTTGAGAGCAGGTGGAAGACCGCAATCCCGCACCAATTAAATGGCCCTCGAAACTCCGCTCCTACCTCTTTTTATTGGTCCCCGGGAAGGGGTAGATGTACACCTTTGCAACGCAACCGCGGCCGGATATCAACCCAGTTATGATTGCGCCGCCGCAAGCGGTCCAGGGAATTTTTTTTGTCGCTTGTTCTCAATTTGTCCCTTCACCTTATTCTCACAAGTCTGTCTGGCCTGAAAATATCTATACATGGATATCTCCCCTGGTTTTTCAGTCAAGCCAACTTGGGCGTTGTGAACTACGAATAAGGATCAGGAACGCCATCTATGTCAACGAACCCTGCATGTATACGGACCACACGGGCCCCCTTGTTATGAACCTTGATGGTTTCCAATGGAATGATACATAGACGCCGACGACGTACATCGAAATTGTGATCAAGCTCCCCTGTCGGCTTCAAAGCACGAGCAGCGCACAATTGCAATTGCCCACGAGGTAAAAGGCTAGCACGTTCGAGATAAGTATCCTACGATCCGCCAGGCAAGGCATTTCGAAGCACCCCCCACAGGGCTTGTACGTTGTACGTTACGCTAATCTGGACCACCGGAAAAAGTCAAGTCACAAGTCCTCGTTCGGAGCGCCACCCCCCCTCTGCTCGACAGATTTCGAAATTCGCTATGAGGCTATGACTGTACGCTTCAGACTCAGACTCAATGAATTTTGCAAACCGTAAACGCGTCGACCACGATTCTGGACATAGCCATCACCTCCGCCTTTATCGCGACCCCAACCTCGCACGTTCGCTTTGTATGTTGGATAAGTATTGATGGAGACCACCGCGGCTTACGACGATCCTCGGGGCATGGTATATGGGGTGTAAGTTTTGAATTAATTGACAATAATCCATGCATTCATCATTGGACCCTGAGCCGCCATTTTAGTGGTCGTGTGCACGGGTTGGCGCTTATCCTGCTGCGGATGTATTTCTGATTTCAATGACAAAGGTCTACTTGATGGATGGAGTCCTATAGTCTGCGGTCCTGCCTGGGTCCTTGTCTTGGTCCTGTCAATATTTTCGTAATCGCAACCCTATTCAAACTCAAACGGTCGCGAGTGATGGGACAATAGACACACTATATGGTGCTAGCTCGGAGAAGACACAGTGCCGCATTCTTCCATTGCGAGTTAGATAGACAGCCTGGCCATTTGAGCACATAGGGGGATGTCAAGACTCATAAAACATACCAGATTTCATCGTCGATGTCAATTGCAGCGCAAGTGTTGCAAGATATCTATCCATGGATGTATTATAATTAGTGTGGTCACTGGTGGAAGCGGGGACCACATGGCCACACGGTGAGAGTGAGACTGGATTCAAGATCAGATCAGACCACTTGTGTCACTGAAAGGTCCCAACGAAAGACTTAATCTTAATAATATCCTCCAGCTTCCTTCCTTCAGTTCTCACCCCTCCTTTCCCTCGCTCTCTCTCGCTACTCGCCCAACTAACTAAAGGAAAACAGTTTGTCTCGGAAAGAAAAAAAAACTCGTGACGGATGGGTCTAAAGCACTTCATATCACAGACTTTGGGGCTGACGAAGCTCCCGCCGTACGTGCCTACATTCCTGTGGGCTTTTGCGGGTTTCACACTCGTGCATCTTGTGCTTGCGCCGTGGGCGAGCAGAAGATGGTTCCCCCAGGCATACGAGGGGAAGAATAAGAGGGCGAGGAATCAGTGGTGCGTTTTTATCCGGTTTTTTTATTTTTTATTTTATTTTTTCCGTTCCCTCCCTTCCATTTTTGCCTCAGAACTGAAACTCACCCCCCTTCCGATATAGGGCGATCCACATCGTATCGCAAATCCACGCGCTCATCATCGTCCCGCTCTCCCTCTGGGTGGTCCTCACCGAGTCCTCCTCGCGCGGCGCGGACCACCACGCGCGCGCCTTCGGGTGGGATGATCGCGTCGGGTACGTGCACGCCATCGCGTGTGGGTATTTCCTCTGGGACGCGCTCGATGCGGTATGGAATTTTACGGATTTGGGATTTGTGTTGCATGGGGTGGCGTGTTTCTTGATTTATGCAATGAGTTTTGTGAGTGAGCGCTTTGAGGGCGAGGGCGCGCGCATGTGTGTGGGTGTGTGTGCTGATTGGGTGTGTGGGGGGGTAGAAACCGTTTGTGGCATATTATGGGACTAGGTGTTTGCTTTGGGAGACGTATGTGTGATTTTTCTTGCGTTGAAGAGGATCTTGGGTGGCTGACGCGTACGCGGGTATAGGAGCACGTTCTTTTTGAACATCCACTGGTGCGCACATCTTCCCTCCCCTTATTACACGATTGAATAATGTGAACAGGTTCATGGACAAGACCAACCGGACTGGAAGCAAAGCCCAGTTAATCAACGGCGCGTTCCTGCTTTCGTCATTCTTTGGGGTTAGGCTCGTGTTTGGAGGCATGGTGGTGCGTATTCTTTTTGGCTTTGGGAGCAAGTTTTTTTGACAAGGTGTGGGATTGCAGTCGTACGATTTCCTGCACACCCTGATGCAGGTGCGCCTTGAAGTGTCATGGGCGTATATATTCGTGTATGGGGTAGGCAACGCCCTGCTCACCAGCCTGAATTGGTTCTGGTGCGTCAAAGCAATTTGTTCTTGGTCCTTGAAATAACGGGAGGCATCGCAGGTTCTACAAAATGATCACCGCCCTGCGGAGGCGGTTCTCGGATGAGGATCCCAAAGAATCTGAGCGGAGGAGGCTTGTGGACAGCAATACCGCTACAGATTATCATTCTGACGTGGAGGAGGGGAACAACCACAGTAATTATGGGACACAAAATTAGGTAGATTGGATCTATTTAGAATAATCGATATATTGCATTGCATAGAAGCTGGTTATTGGGACAGAGACTTGAATGCGAGACGGAGTTGTTCGCGGACGCGCCATTCCCAGGCGACGAGGTTGACGCGACGGGTGACTTCGATGCGGATGGTAGGGTGGGGGGAGATGGCGATGGCGTGTAGGTAGGCAAAGACGAGGGCGTCGAGGGGGGTGGGTTCGCTGCGGGAATGTCAGTAGAGCGAGAGATAAGAGGAAGAGAGCGTACGGAGAACCGAGGAACCACTTGTCAGTGGCGAGACGGTCTGAGAGGGCAGCGATGGCGTCGCGGTAGCGGGCAAAGACGGTGTCGTAGGAGATGCGTGCGCCGTAGGGGCGGAGGAGGGAAGAGAGGCCTGTGAGGGGGGGCGGGGGTGGGATGAGGAGAGCTTTGAGTTGCTCTGGAGGGGGTGGGTGGAGGGAGAGGAGGGATTCAAAGTAGGAGGGGGAGGGTGCAGCTGCGATGAGAGCGGCGTGAACTGTGCCTTCGAGGAGGGCGACCCAGGCACGACTCTCGTCGCGTGCTTTGGGGCTGAGGTAGTCGGGCTCTGGCTGAGCGTGCTGATCAGCCCACTGAGGAATGAGATGTGCAGGTAGGAGGGTGGACTTGTCAGCGTGAAGATTAGGTAGACGGACGTCGAGTGCACCGGCGGGGTCGATGTCAGTGCGAGTGAGTGTGGGGACATTGCGGAGAGCTAGGTATGCCTGCCATTTGAGGCACTCTACGTCTGCGCTAAAGGGAGCATCATTGGGCGCGGGTGGGTGAATCCAGAGAGTGGGTGCAGTGAGTGGGTTGCGTGGTACGGGCACAGGAGGAGTGGTGCGCAACATGCTGAAGCGTGACCGTGACCAACCCAGTTCCCCCGCCATGTCCGATGACGAGTCGACTGCGCCCCTCCCGTCCCCCGTCTCTGCTCTTCCCGTCACTGCTCGCCCATACCGCTTCACATGGGATGCAGCTACTCGCCGTCAGGGCCCAGAGAGCGTCTCCGGCACAACAGATGCACGTGGTGGCGCTGACTACTTTGCTGCTCAGCCCCGCATCGGACTATACCCCTCGACCCTCACCCTTGCACCCAATGCCATCCCACAAGACTGGAGCAGCGCAACTCATGGCTTTCACGCTATTTCCACCGTCCTCAATAACCCCCACAAACGTCAAGCACCACCCAAGGCTCACTCCCACCTCCCCGCCGTCGTCCCTGCTGACCTACCCCGCGTCCGAAGAAAGGACTTTGACTCTTACCTACGTGCCATATCCCCAGAGTGGGTCCGCTTTCAACACAGCCTAACCCAGGGACGCGACGGTGTCCCCAACCCCCCATCCGGAATTCGGTCCGTCCCACCCCTCGACACAGTCCCACAAGTCTTTTTTGACCAGTCATTCACCCTCTCCGACCACCGCACCTTCAACGCCGTCACTTCAGACGCAGACCCAACATCCCTCGCACATGCCCTCCCCCTCCTCGAAAAGTTCTCCCACTACGCAGACACCGTCGAGCAGCACCTCGTCCTCGAGATCTCACACCGCGCACCCTCCTTCTTTGCCGCCCTCACAAACCTACACGACCTTCACGCCGAATCAGAGCACTGTCTCGAGCGCATCGCCTCCCTCCGCTCCCTCCTTACCGATCTCGACACAAACAGCGCAAAGAAAGGCCTCGACCTCATCCGCCGTCAATCACGAGCCGCCAATGTAGCCACAATCAACAACGGCGTTAAACACGTCGCTTCCGTCGTTGAGATGGGCCGTGTCGCCCGTGCACTCGTCGGTGCTGGCCAGTGGGGTCAGGCCCTCGGCGTCATACAAGAAATGGACTCTATGTGGCAGGACCAAACCACTCCTGAAATAGATAGCAGAACCTCGATAATGCCCACTCTCGCCGAAGAAGACGAAGATGCCCCGCCCAAGAAGCCACTTCAGATCCCATTATCTTCTCTACGTGCCTTTTCCGCCCTCCCAGACCACCTCCGTGCCCTCACCATGGAAATCGCTGCTTCCTTGGCCTTGGAGCTCGTGTCTGTCCTGCGTGACGACCTCACAGTGCGCAAGGACCGTAACACCGACCCCGACCTTCGGGACCGTCTGCGCCCGCTCATCCTGGGCCTTGTGCCTACCCGCGGCGTCAAGGAGGGGCTGCTCTCATGGCGCGAAGTCGTCTTGAACTACGTCCGCCAGATCATTCGAGCGGTATGCCAATTCACTGCGGTCTAATTATCGTTCTGACATCATTCCAGCGTCTACCAGAACCGGAAGACGAAGGCAACGAAGAGGCAAAGGCTGCTAATCGGTGTGTGTATTGTATCTACAGTATTCACGTTGCTTACATGTAAACAAGTGCATACCTGCGCGACATGCGCCACCCCGAGTTTGTTCTCCTCCTACAAGACCTCTATGCAGAGCTCCTCGGATGCATCGAGGGGTTGCAATCGCAATCCACTGTCATCGTGAGCATCCTCGAAGCCGAATCCGGTAAACACAAAGAACTCGGGTACGTCCCCCCTCCCTTTCCCAAAAACCCACTAACCCACCCCCCATAGTCCCCCTCCCACCACGGGTACCAACACCTCCCTAACCCCGACCCAAGCACACGACACCCTCGCCGACCTCCTAACCTCCACCTCCGAGCTCTCCTCCTCCCTCATCTCCTCCCTCCTCTCCCCGCGCTCCGAAGCGCACGCAGCCCTCGAGCTCCCCGACTTCCTCGCGCTCTTCACCCCAACATGGGCGTTCGTCGTTAAGAGCGAGGTGCTATGCGGGCGTATGATCGTGTCCCTGCGCGGCGCAGCAGTGTCCGCCGCGAAGCTGTTTTTGGGCGCGTTCCATGGGCGGAGGATTGAACGGGGCGCGAGGTTGGTGGAGGAGGAGAAGTGGGAGGTAGTGGAGATTACAGGGGGGTGCCAGCGGATTGTGAATGTGCTTGTTGGGGGGGCTGTGGGCGATCGGGAGGAGCTGTGGGTTAGGGAGGGGGTGGTGGACGAGGGATCGGGGATGTCCTCGCATACGCCTGCAGACACCCCGCCTCAGCATCTTCTTAAACCAGCCGCGAACGGGAACGGGAACGGAAAACCCACCGGCTTCGCACCCGTCAAGTCCCTCCCGAACGCCAAACACCTGCGCATCGAGGAACACACGTATTTCGCGGTGAGCGCGACGACGGAAGTGCTCGTACTGCTGCTGGACTACCTGCGCGTGGTGGTGAACCTCCCGATGCTCACGACGGACGTGATGAGTCGCGTTATTGAGTTTTTAAAGGCATTTAATTCGAGGACGTGTCAGGTCGTGCTGGGCGCGGGGGCGATGCGCTCGGCGGGGCTGAAGAATATTACGGCGAAGCATTTGGGTGGGTGGAGCGTTTTGTTTCTCTTTCCTTTCTTTTTTGAATGGAGTAAGGCAGCTGATCGTTTTTTCCTTCTTTTTTGGATGGCCAAACAGCCCTGGCGTCGCAGAGCCTTTCGATCATGTTCGAGCTCATACCCTATGTACGCGAAACGTTCAGAAGACACTTGAGCCCCAAGCAGGCGGTCATGCTGACCGAGTTCGATAAACTAAAACGCGTGCGTTCCATTTCCTATTTCTCTTCCATCCGCACACCCTTCCCTTCCCTCCCTTATGCGTTCAATTTGGGTATTAGAGTTGGGAAGCTGGGAAGCTGGGATTAGGATGCCATTTGAAATGGGCAAGGTCAGCTGATTCGCGTATATGCATACAGGACTACCAGGAGCACCAGAACGAGATTCACTCGAAGTTGATTGCGATTATGGGCGATAGACTGACTGCGCATATTAAGAGTCTACAGGTGAGCCTTTTCCTTCCTCTTCCCTTCGTTTCCTTTCACACCCACTCTTTCCCATTCATTCTTTACCCCTTACATGATGCACGACGTATCATACTTTCCCCTTTCCTGTTATACTGATACGTGGCGGTTGCAATTCAATTGCAATTACTTCCTTACGACACACCAGCTGGTGTGCGAGGCTCGGGTTCTGTTCGTAATTGCCTGATATGATAGCCTTTACTTCCTTTCCTTTCTTTCGATCCTTCTCTCGATTCCATTTCCATTTTCCCTTGTTCTCGGCCGCATGTAGGCCATGATGCTTGCTGTTATGATGGGCATTTGCATTCGATGATTTCTGCTTCGCGGGCATAACGCTGATGCGGCATGCTTCTTCGTTCCCAGGCCGTGGACTGGACCGTGCCGAAACCAGGCGGAGGCGTGAACGACTACATCGAGATCTTGGTCAAGGAGACGGTCACCCTTCACAAGGTCCTGTCGCGATATTTATCGCCTGCTGTTGTCGAGGTGCGGGTTTATCTTTGTATATGGAAGTGGGAGGGGCTGATGGAACATCCGATTTATGGCCATAGTATGTGATGACGCAGGTGTTCGCTGCGATCAACCATGGGTTATCAGAAGAGTATGGCAGGATTGAGCTTCCGCATCAGGAGGCGAAGACGAGGTGGGTGGCTTGCTACTTTTTTGTGGGAGTTGTCACAGGAGGGATTGAAACGAAACGAACGTGTAGTCATCATGCGTGTTCGATGGTTTCTCCCCCTTCCCTTCTTTTTTATTTTTATTTTCATCACTTGTGTAACAGGTGCCAGATTACTGAGCACCTGTCCTTCTCAAACTGCCATCATCACACCCATCGATACATGCTATGCACGTACATTGCTCACGTTCTTACTTATTTTTGATAGGCTTCTGGCTGACGCAAAATACCTGCATCAAAAGCTCTCGGCACTCAAGAACGTGGCTGCCCCTAGTGGTATGCTCGTGACCGTTATTCAAGAAAAAAGTCTCCCCCGCACAGGACCGGCAAGCCCGCTCCCTCAGTCTCCTGAGCCCGCACCCCTCCCGACGCCGACGAGGTCGATGACACTGGGGTCGGCCAATCAGCGCCTGAAGGGTTTGCTTTCCGGGAACAAGTCGAGCTTTGAAAAGGCGCTCCCCCCGCCGATGCGCACCTCTTCGCTTGCGGCGTCACCGGTGCTCTCGCCGCCGCCGCCGCCGCAACAGCAACTATCGAGACCTGGGTCACCCGTTAGTGCTAGTACTTCTTCTCTTGCTCTTGCTCCACCCCCACTGCCGAGTATGAATGGGGGAACCACTGTGAGAAGGCCCTCAACCTCTTCCTCTTCATCGTCGTCGGTGCCGTCACTCCCTCAGGCGCAAACGCAGACCCGAAAGGCGTCAGCTGGGTTTAAGCAGGTGGAGTTACCACCTTTGCCTTCCAGTAACGGGAGTCCGGACCCAGGCCCGAGACCCGAAGGGACTGCTGCAGATGCGCATGCGAAGGCGCCAGATATGGTGCAACGGACGCTGTCACCGCCACTGCCCCCCACGCCGCATGACACTCCCACGCCCCCTGAGCCCGCGCTCACGGAGCCGGAACTCGCGCCGCAGACAGGAGTACTCGATCCAGAAAAATCACGCGTTGAGGGAATATCTGGCTCTCGTTCTGGTGGAGAGGAGGCGCGGTCATCAGGTGTTATGGAAGCTGCAGTTTCTATTGAGTCGAGAATGGAAACGGGAACGGAAGCAGTGCTACTAGGGAGTGGCGAGGCTGGAGTGGGGGCGCCGGATTCAATTCAGTCGCTTTCGGACGCTTCGGATGTGGGGGTGCCATCATCGGGATTTTCGCCATCATCACCAGTGCCATCATCACCAGTTTTACCACGCTCGGAGTCGCCACTCCCTGTTGACGGCATTGAGCTCTGAATCGGGCGCTTTGTGGGCATCGCCAGCGATAGGAATTATACTAGGGCGGCTATTTCCTAGACTTGACAGGAATAGGCTGAACATCCATCCATCCATACTTGAGCGTGAACGTGGAGCTGGCCCCGGGCATGTGATCTGATCTTTCTCGAGGTACCCCCAACCAACACCTTTTCGTGGGTTCACATGCGCATGATCAAGCATGGGATCAGTACCATACTAGGCCGCACACCAGAAGCTAGGCGCCTAGTCCGCGGGAACTATGGGGTAGTCGTAACATAACTATTCTTGTGTGGCCTGCCAAGTTAACTGCGGTGTGTTATTTCTGGGTTACTGGGGCAGTACTCACGTCCGTCCGAGTACAATACCTCACGTAACCGTGATCCAGTGTAACATCAGTCTGCCTTACATTTTGCTTTCCTTCTTTCATCTACCTTGCTTTGGGGGGACTTTTTTTTGCTTTTTCTTCACTTACAATAGATATCCGCTTTTTTGGCCTAGAACTTCCGCACTTCCGCACTTTTGTATTTTGTGCATATATGGACCCTTATCGTAAATGTTGCACCCTCGATCATCATATGCTTACGCCGCAATTAAAGTTATTTGAAAGACGTGGGGGTGGTTGCGTGCTTCTAGACGAATAAGTGTCATCCGTTGCTTTAGGATGACCATGGGTGCAAGCTAACAACCTGCTAACAACCCTGTCAAGCCTTAAGCTCTGGTGCGGGGTATTATATTGGTGGACCCTGAGGCTTCAAGTTTACCTGATTCTAGGGCTCCCGCCCATCAAGGGTCCGCCTTGGGTCCGTTGCATATGCAATGCATACTTACCTTCAGAGTCGACTCCTTGCATTCGCAAGCGGGCGTGTTGTGGTGTGCAGACAAGCTGACATCCGTCCGGATACCGAGTTAAATTCGATCCACATCAGTGCTAGCGATGAACCGTTGAACAATGAGATTTGGACATTCGGAGATCATCGATCAAAGAAGAGGTCCATGCATAGAGGACAATGGCGATCGCATGTGCTCTATTCTGACGACGCCCATCAGGAGGGGTCTGGGTGTATCACCCGTCCAGGGTGGAATGATTACTTCCTACGTCGCCTTTATGTTCTATATTTCAAAGACAAGGGGGCCTCAGCATTTCCTAAACCCTGATCATCTATTGTTATAGCAAGTCAGATCAAGGGGCGGCTCAGTTCGCGGACAAGGTTTTGGGAACAAGCTGCACATGATGATGGATCGGTGATGCGGGCTCCTGGCCAAGAATGGGGAGGCACAAGGTTCACCGGCTTCGCCACAGGCATTCTCAGTTGACCAGAGAACAGCGGCCAAGCTTTACAGGAACACAACTAAGAGTTGAAATTGGCACCACGGGATTCAGAAGAGACCAGGGGCTGACAGGGAATGATCTAGAAACACTAGGTGTAACAGTAATTATATGTAAGCATCTTGGAAAGACTGTATGATGACTTTGTTTTAACCGAATGAAACACTAGTGACATGGTTCAAGATAGGTATCAAAGGTTTTTTGAGTATATTGCACGCTATGCCTTTAGGAACCGTTAGGAACTTTTGCAGTACCGTGACGTACCTGCGACCAGGTCCTCTGACTGATGGCGGCGCGTTTTGGTGGGCTAGAAATTTGATGACTTGGCTGCTCGGCAAAAAGGCAACAAAGGCGGCGCCGCGCTTGAGCCAAAAGTGGAATGAATTATCTGAATCGGGGTGAAAAGCTTAACTCGGGGTAGTCGGCCGGAGGGTCCCATGAATGTCGGAAACATACGCGACCTCTGTTGGGGTCTCTTTTTCCGAGGGTGTTTCGCTGGCTGAGACCTTTACAGTGAAATAGCGTGGGTTTGGCCGCCTATCTGATGGCAAGCAGTGATATTCGGCCGCAGTTTAGATCTTTTCTTTGTTTGTTGTGATTTTCCTTCTGGCACGATTCTCTGATTGGCATCCGTGCGTGCTTTCTAAGGTCTTGCCTTTGTCAGATCGAGGGCATGACAACTGCGTCGGGAACCAATTAATTCCAGAGGGCGGTTTTTGATGACGTCTCGCTGAGAAGGATACCTGGGTGCTCGATATGGAAACTGAGTCATTGACGTCACACGTGACGAGATGTGGAGAAAAAATTATCATAATATCGTCCTAGAGGCACGCCATCCCTCGGAATGGTTCATGGAGGGAATGTACAAGTAGTGCAAAAATTTGGCGTAAACGTTGCGAGTTTTCACGCCACACGTTTGCAGGCAGGAAAAAGCGGACGAGACAGTCCAAACGTGTGATGGCGCACGGTTTGTGTGATATCACGATGGAGTCCAAAAGAAGAACTGAGATGCAGATCTGACAGTTTGGGCCTCGGCGGAGGCCCTGTAAGAAGGGCATCACGTGGATTTGTATTAATAGCCGGATGGAGTCACTTGTCGCCTCAAAAACGTTTTTCGTTTGGGAATGGTCGCGACCCAGGGCTCCTATATAAAGACAGTGCCCACTTCCACGTCCAATCCACATTCTCTCCCCCATAAACAACCATGTTCGAGGACCAGTGTCTAGTCTGTGGAAAACTAATCAACGACGATGTGTATGTATTCTCTGCCCCCTCTCTATCTCAGCTTCCTCACACCCCAGCACAGCCAAGCCTACTGCAGTGAGGACTGTCAGAGTCAAGACATCACCTCTCCTTCTATTTCCTCTGCCTCCAGCGCAGTATCATCACCAAACTTTGGCTATGCAACCGGCGGCGAGGTCCCAGCACTAGCCCTTGGCTCAGCTCTCGCCAAATATACCCGCAGTCGACACCACTATTCCGTCTCTTCCTCCTCAGCATCTTCCTGGTCTGCACTCACAGACGATGAGGAGGATCCTTATCTCGCTGTTGCAAGCTACAACACAAAGCCTTTCTACGAAAGCGCCGATTCTCTCTATGATGGCACTCCAATCTCCGCAAACTATTTTGACACATTGAAGCCTTCATCTGCCCTCTCCTATACACGCCGACCTTCTGGCACCAACAACAGGTCAATGGTACCCAACCCACATGCACGCAGCACCAGCTCCACGCACACGCACGGCATACCTCGAAGTGCCCCTCTAGACTCCCGGTCTACAGACGACGATAGTGGGTACTCGGACATCGGATCCCGAGACGATTCGGAGCCCGAGTGTCATGTCACCAAGCCGACATCCTCACAAAAGGCTAAGCGGAGTCGTGCCAGCCTTCCAGCCTACTTCTCCTTGCTACAAATGACGGGAAAACGCGTATCGCCTGTGTCTTCTTCCTCCGGCAACACCGTTGCAGCACGTCCCTCCCCACCTACTCCAACAGTTCCCCTTGCCGGCCTTACCCTCACCACCGTGTCCCGCACTACTCTCCGTGGTCGTCGACGGGTACCAGAGACTAGGGGCAGGTCATCCGGAGAATCCAGTTCCCGCTCCCCCTCCCGTTCACGACGGGAGCCTCCTTCACGTTTCACTCCGTCTTGCTCACGCGAAGCCGACGACGAGGATACTCCGGAGTGGACCTCCATTCCTGGACTCACTCGGGGCCGCCCTGCAGTCCGTCGCAACAGCTCACCGCCACCGGCGATGATGCTGTCCGCTGAGGCCCTCGACAATCATAATCGTGCCTTGGCCACCGCGATGAGGACGGACGGTGCCCTTTCGCCCTTTCCAAGGGAGACCAGGGGTCGCCTAAAGGGTCAAGTCGAGGTCGATGCGCCTGGGTACGGCATCGGACGCAGCGGGCTGATGCACCGCGAACGCGCGCCTGCAAGCGTTCGCCAGACTCGTGTTCTGTAACATTTCTGCATTCCCATCTCGTCCCCACTTTATTCCCACCTGCTCTCATGTTCTGTGTAAAATCTGCTTCCAAAACCCGCATACCACCCCTGCATACCTGGATCTCAAACCAAAATTCCCCACTCAACTTCTCTTCCGGAAAATCAAACGGCATGGGTAACCATCCCCACCTCTTTCGCCTCGAAGCGACCCCACATCTCTTTCCCTATTGCATCATCGACATGATCGTCACCACCCACTTCAAGCCCAGTTCTCGCTCCCCCCTATCTCATCTCAAGCAATATAGCGCTCCGTAGCTTTCGTTAAAATTCATCAGCCATAGCCTCAATTCTGTAATCAATCGGTATTTTTTTGGTGTTTGCCTACACATTTCTTCCATGACTACCAACCTCCCCTTCCTTGTTCTGTTCTCGGCTTCCTTTTGAGTTCCCTCCTGCATCTCGATAGTCAATGCTGGAATTACTACTCCGTCGCCCAGTTTCAGTGTTTTACCTTCTTTTCGCATCCTCAGTTGCATCCTCACCGCATCGCATACATACCGCATATAACCATCGCTACCCTCCCCCATCATCACATCGACACGCCCCCTCCACACGCACAATAACATACGGCATTTATTTGAGCTTGGCCGTCATCCATGTACCCCAGACGGAAGTAACAATGATAAATTTTGAAAACCTCACACATGTGCGAGTGAACGCCTCGTTTTCCGGAGTTTTAAATTACCAGCAAACGCACGAGGTCATGTCTCCTCCGAGTAATAAATTTTGAAATATACCTTCCCGCGAAGCCTTGTGCACTTGAAGTAAGATAGCGCCCCGATATCGAGCAGAAAGCGAGAGAAAGTTCTCTGCTGATCGAGATTTGATTCTCCATCGTCATAATGACTCGGGTAAGCGTGCGAGATGGGTCGAATCCAGGAAGTTTAGACCCCTTTTCTCGTCAAAGGCTCGTGCGTGTGTGGCCGAGGCCGGCGGTCATATGTATGGTTCCATTCTAGTATACACTTACGGGGCCTTCTGCGCCGCAGTATCAGCACGAAATTTGATTAATCTGAGAAGGGGGTTGAAGGATGTGATAGAGCCTGACGTCGACAGATAGAACAGTTATTGCGTTTGTTTGTGTAGAGTTTCAACCAAGTCCGGAGGATCAGGTCGACGTCGCCGAGGGGCGTTTCAGCGCGGGAGGGCGGCTCGGGCCGAAAAGCGAGCGGGTGGCTTGATAGATATTCAGATAACAGGGTTGAAGGCACTTGAAGAGAAGTGGATTATTGTAGATTATTGTAGTAATTTCAAAGGTGGTTGAGCCTTTTGTGGACAAGCTTTTGTTTCGAGAGGACGCGACGTGAAGTTCTCGTGATTTGTCTCATTGGGTCACTTGGACGTTGTGGTGGACGTCGTTGGACAATAAAGTCGGGACTGGACGGCCACCGCGCTCTTCACTTCGCCCCACCACCACCACCACCATAGCTAGTGACCACGATTGATACTCCCACAACACCGACTAGGGACGTCCTCCCCCCCACCGCCGTCCTCGTTCCAGCAACCCGCTCAAGGTCAGAGCTCGACGACGGCAACAGCAACGGTGGTCATCTTTGTTACCAACAAATTACCATTGATTAATCAACTTAACCTCTAGAAACTGACCGGGCCCGCAAGCGACAAAGGACATCCACCTCCATTTCCATCGATCACGCCCCCTCCCCTCTCCGCACCTCCACCATGCGCATCACAGACTCAGATCAGCACTCTCTTTCTGCTTCCCCAGACTTCACTGCACACGCCGGGCCCTCCCCTGATCACGCCAATGGTCACAGTAATGGCTTCACAACAAAGCCGGCCACAAACGGCTCCACCAACGGCCTCCACCACCCCAAGAACGGCAAGGCCATCGCTAAAGTAACCCTTCCCGGTACCAACCTCTACGACGACACGCCCGTAAACAGAGAGGAGTACGTACGTCTCGTGATACAGAGTCTGCGGGACGTTGGCTACATGTGTGTCTTCTATTTCCCGTCCTCCGCCCAAACCGCTCACTAACTACCACAGCGAATCTGCCGCGACGCTTGAAGCGGAATCTGGCTTTGTAATGGAGGCACCAGAGGTCGCAGACTTTAGGCAATGTATACTGGACGGATCGTGGACAAAGGCGGAAACCGCGCTGATGCGCCTGGGGGTTACTGATGAGGATGCGCTTTGGGTGCGCCTCGCCTATACAATATACGCATATAACGATGCTGATACCTTGTTCTAAAAGGACGCAAGGTTTCTTATCAACCAGCAGAAATATCTCGAACTTCTGGAAGCCAAGAAAACGACGCAGGCACTTCATGTTCTGCGCAATGACCTTGCACCGTTGGATGTGGATTCTGACCAACTACATACATTATCAAGGCATGCCGTCTGCTTCCCATTGCATGTATTCGCACTAACACTGTACAGTCTTATGATGTGCTCTGAACCGGACGATTTGCGGCAGCGAGCAGGCTGGGACGGCGCAGCTGGGTATTCAAGACGACAACTACTTCATAGCCTTCAACGTACGTTGCTTACTTGCTCTAGATTTGACATCTCACATATGCATTTCACCAGAATACATCCCCTCCTCTATCATGATTCCCCAGCGGCGAATCTCTACTCTACTCAATCAAGCACAGGCACATCAGCGGCAGCACTGTCTATACCACAACTCCCCTTCTGATTCCTCCTCATTTTCGCTCTACACGGACCACCACTGCAACAAGTCCGCATTCCCGCGGATAACCACAACTATACTCGAGGTGCACTCGAACGAGGTATGGAATATGGAATGGAGTCATGACGGGCTGCTACTGGCAACCGCGAGTAAAGACGAGAGCGCGATCATATGGCGACTGTCGGTATGTGTTTTGCTTTGTCCCCTGCACATGCCCATGCATGCATATTTACGCCACCGTCCAAATCCAGTATGGCCCAGAATCACGGACACAGTGGACTCCTCATCTAATATTGAAGGGACATCCATATTCCGTGGGCTGTTTGGCATGGTCAAAGGACGACTCGATACTCCTGACTAGTGCCGAGCACTGCATCAAACTTTGGAATACCAAAGTTCGTCTCGTCATCTTTAAATTTTCGGTGGTACCGGTAGTTAATGCGCTTATAACACTGTTTGTTTCGCAAATCTAGACGGGTATATGCACTCAAACGCTTGAGGTACACAAGGAAACAGTCACAGCGCTTGTATGGCTACCAGACGGCTCAGGCTTTATCTCCGGTAGCCTCGACCGAAATATCATACATTGGGTGCGCGCTACCCTTCATCCATCCTCTCACCTTGTCCAATGCTGACGTATATGTGCCGTATCTTCTTGTACATAGGACGCTGACGGGAACATGCGCGACAAATGGGGCGAGACGGGCATCCGGATAACGGACCTCGCCATAACACCGGACTTTTCGCGCCTAGTGTCAGTAGGGATGCAACATCTCCCGGTCGCGGTTGTCAATGAGGGAATCACCGGGCGCGAAGTGCAGAATGGCGATGCAGCGGCGGCGGGCGCGGCAGCGGCGAAGGCGTCGGAGAATAAGATGATCATTTATGACTTGACGACGAAGCTGGTTGAATCGTGCGTAATTCAATTTTGGTTCTGTTTCGCCGTGGAGACCATGTCGCTCCGGGTATTGGTTCTTATTCACACATGGTGCTACCGTTTTGGGGTGCAGGAAATTTTTCCCATGTCCTCTAGTGATACTTCCATTCTTATTTCCTCTACTTCCTTTTACGCGTATGTTGACTTGTGGTTGTTCTGTTCATAGATCCATACGGTTGGATGGGGAACTTACGAGCGTCAAAATATCTCAAGACTCGCGTTACGCGCTCATAAATCATGCACCAGATGTGAGAGTCCTACGCCTTAGTAATTTGAAACATATGTTAAAGCTTGTCTTTAGGAGATACATCTGTGGGACCTCGAGGCGGGACGCTTAGCAAGGAAGTACACTGGTCAGCGGCAAGGGCGATATGTAATCCGGAGTTGCTTCGGTGGGTATGATGGAAACTTCGTGGTTAGTGGTAGTGAAGGTCCGTGTTTTTTTTTCTTTTCTTTTTCTAATATCCCCTCAAAATGACAAATTTCACAAGATGGCAACGTATACATATGGCATCGTGATACGGGGGTGCTGCTGGAGACCCTATCAGGCCACGGTGAGGGAAGTGTGAACAGTGTTGCGTGGAATCCAATTAATTACCGCATGTTTGCGTCGTGCTCGGACGACCACACGATACGGATATGGGAAGCCCCGCTGGAGTTGATGATCGACGAGCCCCTTGAACCAATGTCGTTTGTCGAGAATAGGAACGGAAACGGCAACTCGAATGGCAAGGGGAAGACCCGGCAGCGATGGGACGCCGATGGTGTCGAGATCTGATTCCACGACATCTACATCTGGGATATCTACACCGCGCAAGGGATAGATCGAGCACTACCAACACGCCACCCCCATCTTGCACGAATTTATCTGGACCGGATTAGCTCTCCAATCCGACCCGTCATGTCATTGTACATCATTTTCGCATCCAGCGCGAACTCACACCCTCGACCATTGCATTCTTCCAACGACTCCCCACGCAAACCAATCATCAACCAACATTGCTTTCCTTCATTGCATCTGCTACTCCAGCATCTTGTTCAACATAGTTTCCATCTTTTTGCATAGTAACACTACCCCCCCCCCATCTCAATGTGGACATATCTTACATCTCAGAATAGAGCTCTCCAGATAAATGAACCTGCTTAGCTGGTGCAAGACCTTGAAGAAAGGGTCACCCTCCTCAATCGTTGTCACCGGCTTCTAGAACGTCCCGCTGACTGACTCTGGGTTAAACCGCACGCCTTCACCACGTTCCCACTTCGAGTTATACGTGAAAGTTCCGCGTTCGCCTCACGGTATTACCTTCTTCGCACCACATGTGGTGTACACCCTCGGCATCTTTTGACGCGCGCATTGCAGTCTGGGGCTCTATCGCATAGCACTGATTAGTAGAAGGCTACCATCGAGTGTCCAATGGACGTCATACATGGTTGTGATCACACAGTGCATCCATTATCCTCGAGGCGGGGCTTTTAGGGGCTGCCAGACATCCTACCATTTTTGACGTCAAGTTTCGAGTGCGTTCGGACTAAGTACCCAGAATAGTTGGTTGCTCGCACTTGCTCTCGGCTCCTCAGTATCATCCCAAGGTGTAACCCGGTACCGCTGTCACGAGTTTGACTTTCGGCTGCTTTCGCAAGGACGGCGAGATTGACAGGCTACACGCACCTCTCCCTGCTGTAGTTTTTACGTAACTATAAAACCCCAGTTTTTCCTGCGCGAGAAAAACACCGAGGCAAAATCCCTTGTGGGCCACATGCCCTTCCCCAAAAAGACCTCTAGATCCGAAAACAAGGAAGGATGCGCGGATAATAAATTGATAGTGTTTACACCCCGGTGTAGGGTGAATATCTACTGTACTGCACACATGAGGGCATGCCGGCCATTTCTTCCACGCCGCATTGCGATACTGTGGTAGAACAAGTGTCGTTAAAGCGCCTACTTATACAGGTCGTAGTAAGCTATCGGTACACGGCTATCGATATTGGATATAGTTGGATAAGTGCGAACTGGGTTCATGATTATTTAAGATACGGAATGATGTGTGATACAGTACAGGGTACAGTGCTTCAACAAAGCCCGGGACCCGCAGCGAGGTCTAGTTGCGCTGAATATGAATAATTAAAGGTGTTAAAAAAGGAGGTGGTACACGTAGCCAGATGAGTCCTTAAGACGGAGATAAAATCAGGGAAGCTGCGAGTAGGCGCGATGCTTGGGCACGAATAAAGACGCCATTGGATCCTTCTTCTGGCTTGGGGGCATGAACGGGCGCGCTTGGGAGGGGGTAGAAGCATCCGAACGCAATGGTGTTTTGCTCGGCGACTTGCCCATGACGACAGGAACAGACTTAGAGGAAGCAAGAAGAGGTGCCGCTGCTGCAGTAGATGATGAACTTGATGAAGTAGGTGGCGCTGACGTTGATGAAGTAGCCGGTGCCGACGTCGACGTAGAGGCGGGGCGACGACGGATAACGTTATTGACAGTGACACGACTTGTGCCGGAGGTAGGGGGTAGGAACTCCATATTTGCAGTGGGGGCCTTCGGAAGAACTACGAGCCTTTTTCCATTTTGGGGCATAGGGGGAGCGAGACGAGTGTAGAGGTTTCTTTGAAGTTTGGATGCATCTGAGCGTGTCTTCTGAAAAAGAGTCTTTGGTGCTGGGGCCCCTAGATACAATGGATGTATGAGATTTTTTGTTATGCATGTATTAAAATGGAGCTTACATCCACCAGTCCTTTGACGCTTTGGAGGTGGAAGACGATCAGTGATCTTGACTTCTCGTTCTTTCTTGCGCTCCTCCGCTACGAGTCGTTGATTTCTAAGTTTAGCACTGGCTTCCTCCAAGCGCTTTGCCTCCGCTTCTTTCAAAAACTAGGATCAAAATATGAATAGGAACCTTAAATCGGAAGAAATGTGGCAACATACAAAGTAATGATCTTTCCACGATCGTGGATTGTCCTCTGGGCCTCTTGAATATTTTTCAATTGCAAGAGAATAAGACGAGTAGCATAGCTCTCTCCATATGTCTGTGGGTACATGTCAAATTTGGCTCTCGAATACCAGGATTCAATATACCTTGAGTATCACTCTCAAGACGCTACAGAAAGTGTGGAAATGAGACAGAAAGGTAATGGAAGGTGGCAGGAGGCCGTACCGGTGATGTTTCTTCTAGTCGGAGCAGCTGCTCTGCATCGCAACGCTCAAGAATTGGGCGAACCAATTCATACCTTACGCCATCGCCCAGACTGCTGATGGCTGCCAAATTCGATGTCACGATCACAATACATGCGTTCGTTGTACACTTACAGTCTATGTAGCTGGCGCAAACTGGATTTACATGGGAAATATCAGTACCCTATGAGTTAAAGACATGTAAACTGCGTACCTCTTTGACAGAGCTGTACAAGGGTTGGTATACGGCGGATTGCTCCATCTACGTCAAGATTCATGGGGTATGAATGTGAATTAGGAGAAGCTTGAGATGAGACAGATACAAAAGCAAGGAACTCCTCGCAGAGGTCGATCTGTTCGTCGTCCGTTCCTCTTTATACTTACGCTAAAAGCTGGCAGCCCATCGTGTGAAGTTGGCACGTGTTAACATATTGAGATGCGGAGTCGTCATGAAACCTCCAAGAGATTCCCCTCATGTCGTCTATTCGTCTTCCAGGTTTTGGTCTCCCTCTCAACTACACTGGGCCCCAAAATGGCCACAGAATGTTCCCTCACCCATTGGACATCAATAATAGTCGCAGAATGTCAGTACTCCCGAGATAAACACTTTCTCAAGCTCTCAAACTTCAAAGGTTGCCCCTCACGACCCTTCGCGAATTTACCATGTTGAAACTCATAAATAAAATCACTGACAAACCCAATTGGCATATCAAGGTGGGGACTCCCACAGTTTACTTGATCAGCGACCAACACAACGTCTTCAAGGTTTTTGACGACATAATTGCCAAAAAATGGAAGGGAGAGATGCTGTCTATGGATTACACGGACGTGTATTACACGGACGTGGATTACATGGAGGTCACAGAGTCAATGACTGACTGGTGTATTGCTGAATTACAGTACAAGGCCAAGATCTTCGAACAGACAGCCGCGGTTAGCGTGTTCAATGGGGACGTTGTCAAGTCAGACACCATTATTCCGCAAGCCCTAAATGAAGCCTTGAAAGCTGCAGTCGCGCCACTTGAACAGGTTCCTTCAGTGTTGCAAGACTGGCATCCCAGGTCAGACGATAAGGTCCTTGATCTTGTCCACCCGTCTTTGTATCCATTGGTGTACGGGAGGAGTAGGATTCTTCCCAACGCTACTATCGGGCTTGACGATTGCATTGAGAGCACTGGTCAAGGGGAAGTTATCCCTGTTCCGCCTCCGCGTGACGCTGGAGATATCCTTCTTAAAAAAATGCTACGATTTCCTTTCAGTCAGCAATTCCAATGGTTACCTTGTGATGTTTCACTATCCGATGATGGAAATTCTGTGAAGTAGGTGCTTAATCAAATTATTGGTTCCAATGCTCATACGCATCACACAGAATTGTGAGTTACATCAACAACCTCCATCCTGAGAAGCACAAGGACCTGTACGCTGTCATCGAGAAGATCATCGGCCATACGATCCCCCTGTGGAACCTCAGTCTCACTCCTTTGAAAGCATACCGTTGTCCCAGTTGGAATCGCATCATTCTCGATAGATGTTGCTATGACCCAGATCCAGAGTATGGACCAGAAACCGATGGACCTCAGCAAGGAGAGTCTGAAGACGAAGATGATTTTTACGAACGAAGGGAGCAATGGTATCGCGATACTCGTAGACTTGTTCTACCTGAGCCAGGGCCTTTTAAACGTCCCGGCTTCAAAAAAGGACCGGATTCCCGGAGAGAGGATAATAATCGCCCAGTATACGAATTGGAAGGGAAAGGCGAACTGAAGCCAGAATACTCTGTCGATATCTTTCGAGACTTTGCTTCCAGTGGCTTACAAGTCATTGTCAAACTTGCAAACATTCACCTCACTGTGGAAAAGCCTGTATACGAAGGTGGTACTTGGCATGTTGAGGGGCAGATGGTATTCTATTCATTACCTAGTCATTTTTTTGCCCAACTAATTGGCTGCCGCGTTCTTTCAGAATGAGCACATCTGTGCCTCTGCGATATACTACTACGACAACCACAACATCAGTGATAGTAGGCTCGCGTTTCGCCAGCTCTCAGACCCTCGCGATGCCGACTACATCGATTATCCACAGAATGATCACAATTGGCTTACTGAGGTCTTCGGGTGCTACGTGGATGATTCTGTACAAGACGTTGGGGCTGTGGACACTCCGGAAGGCCGCCTTCTCACCTGGCCAAACATCTTGCAACACCAAGTCCAACCATTTGCACTGGCAGACCCAACGAAGCCCGGTCATCGTAAGATTCTGGCCTTCTTCCTCGTCGATCCCAACATCCGCATCATCTCTACCGCAAATATCCCCTGCCAGCAACGAGAATGGTGGGTCGATGCTATCTACAAGAGCGTACTTTCCGGCCTTCCTGCTGAGATCAAAGAGCTCATAATTCAAGACGTGGAGGAGGACTTTCCCATAAATCTAAAGGAGGCAAAGGAAGCGAGGTTGGAGCTCATGGAGGAACGCGGGATATACGTGGAGGTTCAGGACCATGAATTCCATTCATATGACTTTTCGTTGTGCGAGCACTAGTAACTTGTGGTGTTCGGATGAATATATATTGTATTAACCTGGTTTTCGTGTATCGACTGGTTTGCGATGTGTTGTGAGTGTGTCAGATAGACCCGGTCGGTTATGTTTCTGAGTCTTATCAATTTTCAGATCGATTGTCGCTAATTTCATCGGTTTTGCATGTTGCTTCCTGACAAGGGCCAACGACTCGCCGATAATTAATGATATGATATCTTACGTTCGACTCGCTGCACTCTTTTCAATTCGTAGCACTATAATTACACTGTCTACTGAAGAAATATTCGTAGAAAACTTCCGCGTCCAACCTCGCCGCCTTCCTCGTCACCGGTGGATTCTCCGTCTCCACCTTCGCCCCATCCACCTTCAGATTTCCCAACATTATCCTCAATGACGCCACTGGAATCAGAGCCCGTCTCTTGTCCTGCATCCATGCCAGTTCCTCAACGGACATCTCGGCTTTTCCTTTCTTCTCCCATTTCTTGACGGGCCTCGAAACGCTCCCCCTCGAAGTCTACTGTTCCAGTCTCGCGATACACCTGTCGATCTCGTCCAACTTCTGATGCTCCATCTCCTCCTGTCTTGCGATACACCTGTCGATCTCATCTCCTTCCTCCTGCTCCAGTTTTTAGTGTTCCAGTTTCTCGCGCTCCAGGTGTTCCAGTTTCGCGATACATCTATCGATCTTGTCCCCTTTCTTTCTCCAGCTCCAATTTGTCGCGTTCCAATTTGTCGCGTTTCAGGTGTTCATGTTTCGCAATGACCCCGTCGATCTTGTCACCCTTCTTGCCCTCGCGCTCCAGCTGTTCCAGCTTCGCAATACATTGGTCGACCTCATCGCCTTTCCTCTTGCGCGCTAGCTGTTCTTGCTTCAGCTTTGGGGCACGCTCTTGGAATGACATAGACGGCCCCGCCACTTTCTTCCTTGCCTTCCTCACATGACATGGCGTTGCGGGCCTGGCATTTATATTGCAGCCAACTTGCGGCATCCGCGGGATAATGGATGGTGTATTAGTGCTCAGAGGGCCTGACTCCAGCATAAAGTGATCGTGGTAGGTCGGCGCAGACCACTGGACTGGAGCAGCCACGCAACACAAAGGAGCAACATATCCCACCGTTGTGTTCTAGTGCTGTTGCACCGCCTGTGGTTGCCTGGGAACATCGCGCACGACTGGCCAGGCGAGTGGTGTTTTTGGACCTGGGATGAAAGCCTCCACATTTGGGTTCAGCTTTTTCGCAGGAGGTGTACTTGGGGACGAACGGCTTCACTTTCGGATTCAGTTTGGTAGATGCGATCGCCGGAGCAAGCTCGACATCGTTCTGCTCTACCTGCGATGAGCAAGCTCGACAGCAGCCTCCCCAATCTTCATTGTCGTCAGGCAAAGGTAAATGGCAATCGTCGTCCTCAGGCAGCACCGGTAACAGATCCAAATCGTGGTCCTCAGACAAGGTTGACAGCAGATCCAAGTCATCGTTCTCCGGAAGCGGCGTCCACAGCGACATATCATAGTGCTCTTCACCGTCATTAGTGGCTGGCTTTGCTGAACTTGTATCGTTATAAACTTCCTTCTCGTTTCGGAGTCCAAAGGCTAGACGCACGAACACTGCCCAGCCCACGAGACCCATCATGATTTGATGGAGGGACAAAGATTCCCCTTCCCCGCAGAAACAGTGGGAGAGAGAAAACCCTCAATGCTACGGTTCTGGCTATGGCTGCAACTTCAGATAACGTGGGTTTCATATTGGACGTGCTTCAGGAACTGAGCTACGAGCCGACTAGGACTATGGTGCCAGCAATTGTGAAGGTGGAGGAGGCTGCGACGGTAACATCTATCTCAAGTCTATGTTTAGGATCCTAACAATGGGCTGAGCCTTCGGATTTGCAGACCTTGCGAATGCTGCGAAGTTTTTCAGTCCTCTCAGCGTAGTAACCACATGCAGCAACGTCAGACCTATGAACCAGTTCAGCAGCTGGGCAAGTTTGTTGAAGCGAGGTGGGGGAGGAGGACGAGGGTGGATTGGGCGGCGGGGGTCGTTGTCGTCGTCATCATCATCTCCGAGGTGAGATCTTCCTCGTCAAGGTAGTCTTCCGCGTCAGAGTCGGAGTCATCTGAACACTAGCTAGAGCAGTATAGTCCTCGTCGCTAGAGTCGCCCCCGTCGTTGTCCGCGTCTTCAGTATCGTCTTCCTCTTCCTGGTCGCATTCGCCGTTTCCGTTCAAGTCATTATCGTCACCGCCACCGTTGGTACTGCCATCGAGATGTTCAGAAGGCGGATGGGGTTCAGGTGCCACCTCCCTCGCCAGAAGCATTGTTGTCATTACTGTTGTCCGAGCCCGAAGTGCCTTTGTCCAGACCAGAAGAACTACCTGTAGCATCGGATTCGCCCGCCCCTGAAGCCTGCGCATTGAACAAGAAATGCACTGGTGACTACATACACGTGCTCGTCAACCGCCGCCAAAACATCATGCACGTACCAGCCATAACAACCAAAATTCCTACCACTCCTGTGTGTCAGCCGCGATCGGCACTGGTCGACTTTGTGGTTAATTTTGTCACTTGTCAGCCCATTTTCCACTTTCGAGTATGTGCCGTCGAGCTATGAATATACCTGCAGCGTTGGATGAATGTGTGTTCGAGCATGGCAGGCGTCGTATGTACTTACTGACCTCCTCTCACCTCCATTCCCGAATGTGGCAGTCGGGGCAGCCAGACTAGTGATTTTGAGAAACAGGACGGGTTTTTTCGTCGCCAAAAAGCAAACGTGGTACGCGTTGCGTCCATTTCCTCGACAAACAGTGTTACACGAGCTATGGCAGAATCACACTTAAAAGTATGTAAGTTGGCAGACAGTTGTTAAATTTCAAAACTGCTCCTGCGACAACATAAATGAGAATGCCAACCAATAGTTACGACATTGCTGTTTCCCACAAGGCATCAACGAATACGATAAGATAAGTCCAGGAGTGAGTATAGTCGAGATGGCGCGGTAATTTGCCGTGGGTGGGGGCGCAGTGATAAATCCCAAGTGCAAAGAACGTTCTCTGTGTGAAGAGAATCCAGATGTTGTCGTAAGATTTGTTGTTCTTGGACTTCCCGTCGAAAGGTAACAGCCACGAGGCACATAATACATTGAACAGGAGGTGTCTGCGTCACGGGTCTCCGGTAGTCGTTCTTTGGCGACGAAAATACATTAACGCTACTGATACAGAAATGCACAGATAGAGAAAGCGTACTGGGAAGTCTGGCTCTAGTCCTCTTCATCAGAAAGCTCAGAAGCGTTCTGCTGTTCCTGCGCGTTCATCGCGCCAACCAAATCATCTGACTCTCCCTTCTGGGCAGCTAGTCGTTGACCTGAGCCTTGCAGTTAGAACATGCAGCAGGAATGAGTCACTCTAGCTCACGAATCAACGTATGGACAGCTTCCTGAGTTTTCCGTTCCAGCTTTGCTAGCTTTTTGTCCATGTCGCGCTTCAAATCCCAATTTGGTCGTTTTGGTGCAATGTTGAAGACGTCCTATGCATAAATGCGTCCAGTTTGCACACAAAGAAATAATGGTCGGGAACGTACCAAGTCTTGCGCTCTTCGTTGCTCATCCTCACTTATAATCATCTCGGCAAGACCTTCAACATTCTTCTCAATAGTGTCTTCAATATCGTCCAGAGGGTTGCGTTTCCGGACAGTACGGGACTCGGGATCGAAGTTTCGGCTCTTGATAAGAGAGCCACTGGAAATCTGTGTGAGGGTTCGCTATGATATTGACCTCAAGAATAGACACACTCGTCGACGCCAGCCTTTCGATTTCTCAGCGCCATAAGACGCGCTTTTCTCGCTTCCGATGCTTCTGCTAGCGACATTGAAAAGGTGGGTTTGTGGGAAAGGAGGCTTTCGTGGTAAGTATTGTAGAAAGCTGCTGACAAATCGATCAAGTCATCCAAATTTCTTAACCGACGCGACGTCCTCAGGGATGCCTCTGGTGCGCCAATAGGTATTCAAGCAGCCATAGTCCTATCTAAACAGGCAACTAGCGATGGGGCTGCCTTTACCTTGTCGGAGGGCTTTCCTACGCGCCCTTGAACGGCCACCCCACATCTCACAACTACAATGCTTTAGTACTTCTGTCCGAAGGGATGCTGCTAAGCCGTTGGCAATGAAAGACTTCACATGCGAACTCCTGAGGTGAGTCTCTTCAATCTGCACGCTCTGCAGAATTAATCACCTCTGTTGCAACAGAAATTTCTCCATCATTGCACACATTGGTGAAGACTAGTAACTTTCTTGCCTCTCGATGACGCTTACTGGTATGCAGACCATGGTAAATCTACCCTTGCGGACAGGTGAGCATGAAAACTTGTACATCTATGCTTGCTAATTGAAATCCGGTTTAGGCTGTTGGAGGTCGGTCGACCAACTAGTCGTCTGTGTTTTGGGACTAATCCTTGTTCAGCTGACCGGGACGATACAAAAGAAGCAAATGGGGAAGAACGAACAAGTTCTGGATAAACTCAAAGTGGAGAGAGAACGTGGAATCACCGGTGCGCCTTTACTTATACGTTATAGCAGAACGAGCTCACAACAAGTGACTTCATCCCTCCTCAGTCAAAGCCCAGACAGCAAGGTGAGCATTTCTTGAAAGATGTTACCGTGACAAATGTTTACAGCATACTAGTATGATCCATAAATTCAATAATCGCGATCATATGTTGAACCTCATTGATACTCCCGTCCGTATTGGAGATTATGATACCAGAAATCGCACCCATTGACTTTTCCGACCTTAGGGGCACGTTGATTTTGCCTGGGAAGTCTCAAGATCCTTGGCAGCTTGTCAGGGTGCTCTCCTACTGGTCGGTCACGATTTAACTCGCGGTGATCCCGCAGTAACACTCTGTTAGGTCGATGCCAGCCAAGGCGTTCAGGCACAGTCCATTTCAGTTTTTCATAACGCAAGAGAACGGGGTCTCACAATTATTCCCGTTCTGAACAAGGTCTGTCACCTCTTCAACTACCCTCTTTTTCGCAATCTAACTGTTTGCGTACACTGGCAGATAGATCTCCCTGCCGCTCAACCCGAACGAATAGCTGCCCAGATGCAATCAACGTTTGGTATTGATCCAGATGACATTATACCCATATCCGCAAAAACTGGTAAAGGCGTCGAGGATGTCCTGGAAGCTATAATCACTCGCATACCTCCTCCAACCGGAAGTCCAACCGCGCCTCTCAAGACTTTCCTCTTCGATTCCTCGTGCGTTCGCTGACCCTTTATGGATAACATGTTTCCTGAGTATCTTCCAGATATGACAGGTATCGTGGCGTCATTTCGCTGGTTAGTGTGCAGGAAGGTATTCTCCGCAAAGGTACATCACATATCAAGTAATGTCTCTTCGATGTCGATTAATTGTTACAATATCCATCTAGGTGATAAAATCGTCTCATGCCACACGCGTAAGAAATACGAAGTGACAGAACTGGGGGTAATGCATCCGGAGGAGGTTCCAACTGATAGTCTAAGTGCTGGTCAGGTCGGTTATATTGCCTGCAACATGAAGGAATCCAGTGAAGGTGAGCCAAACAACGATTTGATATTTTGGCTGCCAAGTTACTTAACCTGATAACCCAGCTCATATCGGCGATACAATGTATCGTGTTGGCGAACCTGTCGAGCCTTTACCTGGTTTCCAACCTGCAAAAGCTATGGTTCGTTATTTATGCATGTGCAATTATGCATAACAGTAACACTCAATAAGGTTTTCGCCGGTGTTTTCCCTGTCGACAGCAGTGACTTTCCCAAGCTTGAGGAGTCTATCAAGAGGGTATGCCCCGAGTTGTTGATCTCTTATATTGTATGACTTACTAGTGTATCAGCTTACTCTGACAGATCGAAGTGTCACTGTCCAGCGGGAATCGTCATCTGCTCTCGGTCAAGGATGTCGTCTTGGATTTCTTGGCACACTTCACATGGATGTATTCCGCCAAAGGCTCGAAGACGAGTATGACGCTAATATTATCATAACTGCACCGACTGTGCCATATAAACGTAAGTGGAGCTGCCAATATACCGCCAGGATGTTTCCTAACATCATGTAGTGGTCTATCGCGACGACAAAGAGGTCTTCGTCAGCAATCCCACCGAATTTCCTGAGACGGCCGACACTGCATCCAAGGTCAAAGAAATTCAGGAGCCGGTCGTCAAAGCATCGATAATTGTACCAGAAGGTGTGCGACTCGTTGGGGCAGGACATTATCCTAATACTGATGCCTCATTCAGAGTACTTCGGAGATATGATGGACCTTTGCTTCTCCCACCGCGCTGAGGACCTCGACCATCGTTATCTGGACTCTGGGACAGCTTCCTCATCACGAATTATGCTTACCTGCACAATACCTCTAAGCGAAATTGTCACAAATTTCTTCGACCAGCTCAAAAGCCGTAGCTCAGGTTTCGCAAGCTTCGAGTGCGTTTCCATATGTTGCGATTATTGACGGTGGTATTGACAGTCGCACAGCTACGAAGCTGCGGGTTACAAGCAGAGTGACTTGGCCAAGGTATGTGTACCTACCCGTTGATCCTTCCAAGGACCCCAAAGTAACGCCTTTCTCCTACAGATGACTTTCCTCCTGAATGGACAAAGCGTCGATGCGCTTGCCATCATTGTGCATCGAGCAGCAGCAGATAAGATCGCGCGCGAATGGGTCAAAAAACTGCGTGAGTAAATATATCAAGCGATGCTCCATTTGGCCGTTGAACATAGCTTCCCTCAGACAAAGTCATTCCAAGGCAGCTGTTTGAGGTTCCTATCCAAGCTGCCATAGGAAAGAAGGTTCTGGCGCGCGAGACACTTAGTGCCATGCGCGCAGATGTCACAGCAGGCTTATACGGAGGTATGCCTTTCAAACCATGATTGTGGTTCGAAAGCTGATATCGCGCTTCAGGGCACTATGAGCGCAAGATGAAACATCTTGAGAATCAGAAAGAGGGTAAACGTAAAATGAAGAAAATGGGTAAAGTTGACCTTCCCCAAGAAGCTTTCTTCGATATCCTCAGTAACAAGCCATAACGTTGAACTCTCCCCCATAAAATGGGCCTGCCCTAGCATTATGTATGTATGTAGATAAATTACAGCCTAGGTATACATACAGCAGTCTAATATCTAACGGAATCATAGTTCGTTGTCTTCGTCGTCGTAAGTTTCCTTGAGTAGTCTGCAGATCGGAGTTTAGATACTACATACTGGTTCCAAGCAGCGTACTCACCGATAGATGGACGATGGGGGGTGATCTCCACTACACAGCACTGTCAGTAGAGGTACGACGAATGGTATGAAATACATACTCGTTGGTGATAAACACGTCGATCAGTTCTGGTCGGAGATAGTCATAATATGGGTTTACCACCTCCACCTTATCCACAAGATCACCCTCCTCAAAACCAAGAACACTGTTCGGGTCGCCGAAGTCGAGAGCACCGTATTCATGATAAAGGTTCCACAGAGGGGTCAATTTGAACTGTCCTGCACACACAACAACAGGCGTCCGATGGGCTTGGGCTGCTGTTGCTGCAATGAGGGATCCAGAGGTCGCGAACATACCGCCGTTAGCAAAGATGGCATGTGCACCGATAATGACTTTGTTTACTCGAGACATGATGGCGAACATAGAGGAGTCTGGCACGAGGAAGGTGGAGATACCAGCAGCTGAAAGTGATTGCGCCATTTCGCGTCCTCCATAACTGAGTTGCAGTGAGCATTGGATTATAAAGGGATAATAAAGGAACCGACGATGGTGCTGTCTCAGCGACAATGACCGTATATTTTCTGTGATGAGCAGCTGATTTTAAAAAAGCTTCAACAGTTCTTGACATTCCGAGGGTCAGCACGATCTCGCTGAATTTGAAGCGTCATGAATAGCAGAACATATGCATATCGATTATGTGAGGGGCTCACTCGGAATGTACATGATCTTTTGCGTTTTTGGAGAGATTGTCGTAAACCGTTTCCAGCTCGTCCAAAACATCTTGAATCGCCTCCATAAGGACCGGCTTCAGTCCACGCGCGAAAGAATCGGGATCATCGGGGTCGTTCTCCTTGAGCGTTCCTTTTGCGTCACCCGCCTTGGGCGCAACCGTGTGCGGCCGTGGCTGTCCCAGGAGCACAAACTTTGCGATCGAAAAGGTTTGGGGCGCAATCGCGGCGCTCTTTCCCGTTGCAGTATGGTATTCTTCTCGAATATGATGTAAAACTTTGCGCACTGTGTTCCCAACCGAGTGTTCTGTCAAATCAGGCGTGAGTTGTCAACGCTTCCATTGTGCACACACGGAGACCGCACCTTTGGGTTGCGCGTTGACGAGCCTCCGTCCAACGCTCCGTATTATCTCAACAAGTTGTTCCATATTCGAAAATCGTGCTTTTGATACGACTTGACGTAGAACTAGGAGTGTCTCCAGGGCTGTAGCTCGTGAACCAACTATTTGTCTGTACTTCGATCTTAAATACAAGTTCGTCGTGCTCGGTGAGATCCCACTAACCGTCTCCGAAGCCTCGACGCGAGATTTTCTACAGATCTCTGGCTGGCACCTCCAAAAGCATCGGATGACATGGTATGAGAGAAGATCAAAGAATGGGAAGACAAGGACTCGGGAGTCATAATTTCACAATTCCCGATTTGGCAAATAAATTGATAGCATCTAATCAGAAATTTCCCGTGTCCTTAATACAATCTTTATACATTAACCATCCATCCTGTCCGTTACGGTATCCAGCAGTTATGCAGCGCGAGGGGCAACGTGCCAATCGAGGACGTTGGCCCACTTGGGCAAAATTTGCGAAATTTCTTCCACATCCTTATCTCCACGCCCAGACAAGCACTAAACATCATCGATGAGCAACCGACCATACCTTTATGACAACGGACTCACAATGACGATATCTTTATCCTTGGGTAATGACTTCGCAATCTGGACACCCTGCCAGATAGCGTGCGAAGACTCCAGAGCTAGGGTTTGTAGATCAGTGAAACGAACATCGATTAATATACAGCGGCTGAGGCTCTCACCAGGGATAATGCCCTCGAGCTGCGTCAGCATTCTGAATCCACGGAGAGCCTGTTCGTCGGTAGCAACGACATATTCGGCCCTTCCGGAGTCCTTCAACCAAGCATGCTCAGGTCCCACGCCAGGGTAATCGAGCCCGGCACTGATTGAGTGGGTTTCGATGATCTGTCCAGTTTTTGACTGGAGAATGTAAGTTTTGACACCATGCAGCACACCAGGCTGGCCCATGGACAATGTTGCACTGTGGCGGTCTCCATCGATACCTAGAAATGCAAGATGAGCCCAAAAATGATATGTAGGGGCTTGAAATCAGCTAACCTTCTCCTCCCGCCTCAACGCCAACTAGTCGGACCCCTTCGTTCTTGATGAAATCATAGAACGTGCCAATGGCGTTACTTCCTCCTCCGACACACGCAACAACGACATCAGGAAGCTTTCCTGCTGCCTCGTGTAGCTGTTGCTTAATCTCTTCACCGATGACCTTCTGGAAGTCACGGACAAGTGTCGGGAAAGGATGAGGGCCAATCGTAGATCCAACAATGTAGTGTGTGTTCGAGAGATTGGTTACCCAGTCACGCATGGCTTCGTTGACCGCATCCTTCAATGTGCACGATCCAGAGTGCACGGGAACAACCTGAGGACGGAATGTAAGTAACCCAGCAAACGCCCTTCGTGGAGTCGTGCATCACCTTTCCACCAAGCATTTCAATTCGGAAGACATTAAGTCCCTGTCGCCGAACATCTTCCGCACCCATGTAGATGACACATTCCATGCCAAACTTGGCACACACGGTGGCTGTCGCGACACCATGTTGACCTGCACCTGTTTCTGCGATGATACGAGTCTTCCCAAGCCTGCGTGCGAGAAGAATCTGTATAGTATGTCCAGTTAATAGGATGTGGAGCGTTTCTACAATATACTTGCCTGTCCTATGGCGTTGTTGATTTTATGCGAGCCTGTGTGGTTCCTACAGAGAGTATTGAATTACATTCACCATATAACTGAGAAGATACACGCACAAGTCTTCCCGTTTTAACCAAATCTTGGCTCCTCCCGCATCCTTGGTGAGGTTTTCTGCGTAGTAAAGTCGGGAAGGTCGGTTCATATATCCGAAGTGGCTCTGGAACTCTTTCCAAAACTCGGGGTCTGCCACAGCTGCCTTGTGGGCTTCTTCGAGCTCAGCGAGCGAACCAACAAGACTCTCCGACACATATTGCCCTCCGAATTCGCCGAACCTGGCCGGTAGCACGTTCGAAAGAGAATCGGCCTCGACGATATCTACGGGGGCAACGCTAGAAGTCCTTGGTGCAGGCGGCGTCCTTAGGCGAGCAGGTTGTCCCTTTCCACTGATCTCGCGACAGTAAGCTTCGACGTTCTTTGCAGCATCACCCGGCGCAGAGCTCTTCAGGACGCCCACCAAACGGCTTCCAATCACAACACCATCGGCACCCGCATCCGCCACAGTATTGAAATGGTCGCGGGTCGCTACACCAAATCCGACTGCGAGAGGAACGGTGGCAAACTCGCGAATTTGAGCAATTATATCGGGTAAAGCTGTGTTGACACTGCTGTTGTCCGAGGACCCTGTAGTACCCATCTGGTAACGGTCAGTCCAAAGCGGACTTTGATCAGTATAGGAAATATCGTTACCTTCGAGACAACATAGATGAATGAGTCCGCAATCGAGGCGAGGAATTTAATTCGAGGAAGCTTCGTTGATGGCGCAATCAGGGGGACGTAAGAGACCCTTCAAAGCGTAATCAGTGACATCCGAGGGGGGAAATGGGCAGGACTAACTTTGCCTTCCTGCACTTTTCACGGAAGGTAATGGCCTCCTCGGGGGGCAGGTCGACAATGATGAAGCCACTTGCGCCAGCTTCGGCTGCGTCCTGGATGGCTTTGTCCTCGCCGTAAGCAAGGAGGGGATTGTAATAACCTGAAGGCGAGATTAAAACCTCAACAACCGATGAACGACATAAATCTACCCATGAGAACGACTGGGGTAGTAAGTCCTTGAGCCCTAGCTTCTTTTATCATCCCAAGAGTAGTCGCATAGTCGACATTGTTTCTGAGAGCAATCTAGCCAGCACAGATTAGGGACGCGTCGAAGGTATGCAAAGTAGCACGTACCGTGTTAGTTTCTTGAATGACAGGACCATCTGCCATTGGGTCTGAGAATGGCATGCCAAGTTCGACAATATCTGCACCACCAGCTTGCATTGCAAGCATAATCGGGACAGTGTCATGTTGAGTGGGATATCCGGCGGTAACGAAAGTAACAAAGGCAGGAGCACCCTGTAGAACTGTATTGAGCACAATCCACCTGTCGACGTTTGAAATTCATACCTCTGCTTTTTTGGCTGCAAAGACTTTGGATAGGGCCTCCATGGATGTAGAGATGAAAGTAGGGGTGACTCGAATATTTTGCGTGATTTAAAATAGGTCCGATCTAAGCGAGCCACGTGGCGTTTGATCTCTCAAGATAGCTACAATCTTACCAAGTTACCCCCACTTACTCGCCACAACCTCGATTGCCGACCCGAGATCCTAACTCGCTAGCCTGCTGCTACACCTTAAGTGATACTGATCGTAACTGTACAGCATGGAGGCCGCACAGGAGTCTCGGGTACTCGTCATATACACAGGCACGTCCGGGACAGCGGCTATCCTAGAATTTTTTTATCTGAGCTAGAGTCACAGGAGGGACCATTGGCATGCTCGTTGGCCAGCAAGGATACGTTCCAGAACCTTATTTCTTGACAGAAACTTTGCGAAGTCAGACCCGATTTCATGATCCTCAGCAAGACTCCCTATTTTCCAACTCTAGCTCCGTGCAGGGCTTCAGGAATTGGAGCAGTGGCAGTGGTAGAACGACACCCCAAGATGGTTCAGGAATAGCCACTCCAAGTATCAAGTCACAACGGACTCTACGTGTGCGATCATCTCGTCCCATAGGCGTGCCTGCTTCATTGGCACCTACTCAGCCGCAGCGAAAACAGCCTACATGCGTTCAGATTTCCGAGAATGTATATGAGGCTCACCTCCCGAGTCTGGTCACACCATGCAGCGCAGTTCCAGGTGGAGCGGGCAGTAAATCAATCAGATACGCAATCCTGGAGGTGCTTATATGTATTCTTGGTGTGCTTTTCACATGTTTATCCCACACCGCGCAGTGGAATCCCCTTCTAGATAGCAGCAACATTGACATAGACGGTTAGACAAATTTCTATCCTTGGTGCATTGATGCACCCCTAAACTGAACCCTTATACATCAGATTGGGTCCGCATTTCCACTGAAATTGAACTCAATTATTCTTTTGATGCGTTCGTGGTCCTACATGGTACAGATACCATGGCGTACACTTCCAGTGCTCTGAGCTTCATGTTGGAAGACCTCGGGAAGACCGTGGTATGGCTATGCCTCCATTTCACGCCTCTGTCCAATAACCCCGTCTCAGGTTCTCACCGGCGCCCAAATTCCAATGTCGCAACTACGCAATGATGCTGTGGATAATTTTATGGGAGCGCTCACTATAGCGGGTCACTACGTAATTCCAGGTATTTACGAGAACACATCATATGATGATTTTCCCTCTTAAGCCATCGAAAACAGAATGCAGCGTCTATTTCAACCACAGACTTTACCGCGGAAACAGGACCTCAAAGATGTCATCGTATGATCTAAGCGCATTTGCTACCCCAAACTTCCCGCCTCTCGTGGACGGTACGTTGAGCAGCACGCCTCTTTGGGATGGCTTCCGAATCTTATACTTGAGCCCAGTTGGAATTGACATTGTTGTGAATTGGAACAATGTCCTGCGACAGACTGGTGTGCGCCGGTTTCGAGCTCATAAACGTAAGAAACCCTTGATGTTTCGATCACTGGTGTTTATCCATACTCAAGCTCATTAGAGATGAGCCCTCATGTCGCAACCCTGCGCCTCTTTCCGGGAATTGCGGCCGCAACTATCCGAGCCTTCTTCCTGCCACCGATCCGTGGAGTAATATTAGAGACGTTTGGGGCTGGAAATGCACCCCAGCGCGCAGATCTGATGCAGGCGCTCAAAGAAGCATGTGACCGAGGTGTTATCGTAGTTGCAATAACGCAATGTACAAAAGGGTCTGTCTCTGATGTGTACGAGACGGGAAGGACCTTATTGCAGGCTGGCGTCGTATCTGGCAACGATATGACACCAGAGGTATGCATCTAACTATATTTATTTCATCGGATCTATGATCCTAACTTGTTATATTTTTTCCGCAGTGCGCGCTCACCAAGCTGAGTTATCTGCTATCTAAGCAGGAACTATCCATTGACGAGGTCCGTGACCTCATGACGACATCCTTACGCGGCGAACTTACACGGCCGTCCCGTCCAACGCCATCAAACCCTGCAACTGTCGAGAGAACTCTAGAGAGCATTCAAGGTGTTCTTTCTGAATTCGTGAGGCTAACACAGGTGCCCACATCTGCGCCACAAATCGTGCTAAGTCCTGAGACACCCATTGATGCCGCTGCGCGTGACGCGACGTCTCCATGGACATGGACGGCAGGAGAGGCGGCGACCACTGAAGCTGTCTTAATCCCATTCTTGATTCATTTAGCAGCGGCTAGAGATGATGTCGCAAGCATGCGGTTTTACATCGAGGCATATGGAGGAAAAGACGGCACGGAAGAGCCGCACAAGGCTGTGACTGTCGCTGGCGGTATCGTAAACTGCTCGAACCCAACGAACGGGCAGACGCCGTTACATGCAGCATGTCTTAACGGTGGCACACAGGCCGTCGACTTATTACTCCATTCTGGAGCACTAGTGCATCTCCGTGACTCACTGGGACACACGCCGCTATACTATGTGTGTATCGACCAAATATGTTCCAGATATTTCATCAATCCTCTGACCCTTTTCACCCAGGCTGCTCGGCAGGGTCATGAAGGAATTGTTGATGAACTCCTTCAAGATGGCGCTACTTTGGGGGGTGTGGATGAAGCGTTTGCGGCTCTCGGAATCAGGAATGCGGTTCTGGCGGAAGACCAGACAGCCGTGAGAATCTGGAGTAAGGCTGGAGCCAAGTCTGGCAAAGACGCTTGACAATGTCACAAGAAAGTAGCCATGTATGTAACATACCTTAGAGATACATGATATCCAACTTCAGGCCATGGGGGTTCTGGGGTAGAGGAGCGGATCGAAGTCTGCGAAAGGCCAGAATCCTTCGCGTAGTCCTCGAATTACGGAACACCCAACTTCTCTGTTGGGATGACCATATGCGGAGAGCAGTTGCTCAAAGACGTCAACGTCAATTGGTGTAATGATTTCAAAAAGGTAGGCGTAGTCGCGCAGTGTTTTCAATGAGGTTTTGTCATTCAATATATGGTCAGGAGGTTGGGGAAGCCCGCCAATAAGGATCACTCAATCAGCGTGTGTGGTAAGTTCGCACTAAACGAGTCCCTCGAGTTTATTCTCAGATAGCGTGGTTTCATTCCCAAAATGGTCTCCTGCCTAGAGCAATTTGTAGGTTCTGCCACATTTGCTATACATATGTTTGTAGCGGCATTTACTTCGGGCACTACCACTTGCGCCTGAGCGGAAGTAGTTTTCTGCTTTCCTGCAGCAGTTCCACTGGGCGACCATCCGATTCCGTCCGGACTGAGCATGGCCGTCTGAATGCATCTCGGTCTGTGAAAAGTAGGTTTTGTCCGCTGAACCTCTTGGTGGACGGCTTTGTCGAAGCGGACGATGCGGTGGTGAGCGGATTCTTCCTTACCAAAGAGTTGTTGAATACTTATACAGTTGCAGGTCAACAAATTTGGTAATTCATTAATCGCAGTAGGGCACCAAAAATGGTAATCAGTGAGGGAGTATGCCACTTCGGGCGACAGTAGTTCCCTCATTTCCGTCTCGGTTGTCGTGTTCCGGGACGGGTTTTTGCTGACCTGAAGGAGTCAGTGGCGTCTCCTGCTCCGATCGCCGGGTCTCCGGAAGGCGTGAGGCGCTGACTATCCGGGACAGTAGAGAGGGTTTGACTGCCTGGAAACATGGAATCTCCTCGTTGCTCGAGGGACAACCTTCTGACGTCGATGTCATCGAGAATTCGGACGTATCAATCTGCTGTGATGGTTCGTTGCTCGACTGTGGCGCTGCTGCGGTAGAGAACGTCGTAAATTTAGGTGATGGCACAGTATTTATCATTCTCCTTCCCAGCACGGTATTCGTCAACGATCCGATGCAGGAACTCACTGACCGTAGTTGTCTTTGGTGTTTCAATGGTCGCTCCTTCTGGGATTTCCTCCCGTCTCGCCAACAGCAGATTGCTCTTTGCGTTTCCGCTGTTGGTACGATTCCTTCACTTGGTCGGGTCCCCAACGGTTGGCTGGTATGTTCGCTCATATAGGGTTTGAGGATATGAATAAACTGGATTTGATGACGACCCTGGGAGGATAACAAAGTTTACAAGTGACGCGAGGATTGGCATGTCGTCGTGAAGCGTTGCATGTTCTCACGTGATGCCTCCGCGACCAATCTTATCAGACGGTCGCTCCACTACAGTACATTCGAAAATCAAATACTTTCGGTGAATAGCTTTGTATATAGAATACCTTAGAGATACACGATATCCAACTTCAGACTAGCCGACTTATAAAAGCTGTAGTTATCGAACATCAGGGCAACAATTGAACAGTAATACAGTTTGCGAGGGTTAGTATTAGAGATGGAGAAATCTGAAAGAGGGGGTATACGGTCGGCAGACTCGGAAGTTGGAGGTTAGCGTGTCTTGGCTGTGGTTGGTTAGGCGACCCAGACTGCAATCGAAAACATTCAACCCAGATGCAAAACCACGGGGAAGGCGACTTACAGGACAGTGCGATGACGAGGTAAAGTGTGACGAGCCTTGTTCAAACAAAGTCAGCAAATCGACCCTCACATTAGCAACAAAATCATACATGATTCCTTCCATGTAGTTCGACAAGCCATCCCTGTAGTCAGACTTAGAAGACTAGTGATAGAAGAAATGCAATGGAAACGTACTGAAGGAGCGTGTTGGCTAGAAGCACAGAAGCAAAGAACACGATAGTCTGTGTATAGTTTGTTTGCCAATCGTCTGGGAGTCAAGTTTTAAATTACTCACTTCAAAGTTGGCGAAGAAAAGTGTGAGCTCATGGCCGGTGCTTTCGAAACAATTAGTATGAAGTATAATAGAGGATAGACAAACATACGCCCAACCAACGATGACCAAAAGGGGGATCACAAATGCGGCAATTTGCTGTCAGAAGACCGGTCAATGAGAGATGCTCTGATCTGACAAAAAACGGTACGAACAATCGAGCTGCCAACACAAACACCGATAGTAATTTCCATCTTGCCCCTCAGAGCCATGAATATCGCCGTAACGTGTTCAGCAGCATTTCCCTAAACACTGGTCAGCACGCCCGCAACGCTTTGACAAACATAGAGCTTGCATACAACGATAGGCAAAAGGATCAACCCAATAAATGCCTTCGGAATGTGATAACGCTCGGCGGTCTCCTCGATGGATGCGACCACTGATGTGTGATGAGGCAGGAAATACAATCAGATAACATGGGAACCTTACAGTAATCAGCACAGAACGCTGTCACGACTGTGACCCCCAATAGACTGCAATAATGATTAGCGGTCGCAGATGCAGGGGGAAATGGAAAACGGACGCAATGGCAGAAGAGATGATGCTCATCTTTGGGATCTCCTCCTCCTCATCGCCATTCCTTTGTGATTCGAAGTAGTCAGGGTGCGTTTTCAACTGCGCAGGAAACACCTGATTAGCTAATTTCGGAGCAAAGAGATTGAACGGACTTGGAAGACGATGTAAGCAATGTAGACGCCTAGCAAGAGGACAGCTGTTCCTCTTGAAATGATAAGCAATCCAGCTTCAGCAGCAGAATCCAAATCAGGTATCCCTGTGATATATATACTACTGCTAGCTTTGCCTTCGTTTTGAGAGGACTGAGTACTGTGATATGCCGCGGGGATTACGAGCGCTGATTGACATGATGAGTTGTGAATGTCATTTAAGAGGGCGTGACTGACTTATGCATGCCAAAGTCATGAGCTGGGAGGGAAAAGTTAATTAATGCGCTAATATAATGAATGAAGTCAGTCATACAGAGGCGGAACTTTGGGTAACAATGAGAGACATTTCACACTTAACACAACGATCGACTTACGCCTGAGCACCTCTTGCTCCGAATTCAGACTGGTGGAATTTGAAACCAGCTAAAAATATTCTTGGCTATAGGATCTGTATCTGTGCGCCTTGTGGACTTACCAGCAATAAAGGAGCAACCCAAAACTAAAAGAATGTTGGACAGGATGGAACCCAACATCTGGAACACAGTCAGAGCCTGGAAAAGTTCATTCTACAACGACTAACCGAGGTCTGTACAATCCGCAGTTCGTCTGCGCGACAAAACATGAATGAGGGGAAAGTTCAAAGGTGTCTCCAAATTACCTTGCAGCAGAGCTGCAACGCCGACGATTATCTCGACAGCATTACCAAAGGACGCGTTAAGAAGACCAGCCAGAGTTGGTCCCAACTTGGAGGACATTTGTTCGGTCGCGTCTCCCAGAAGCTTGGTCGGAAATTAGAAACGTGGCCAATGTCGTGGTGCAAGAGCGGTACCTTTGCGAGAGGGATGATAGCAATGAAACTAAAAATGAAACGAAATGCAGCATCCCAGTTCAGTTGGTGAGATATGAAGCTCAAAGGAATGAAGAGGAGCAGAACGTTGATCCAAGCCGTGAAAAAGAACCATTTAAAGGAGGCGAAGAGCGAGGGTTCTCCGTCTGCCTTTAAGATGGCCATAATTCTTTCTCCAAGAGAACGACGAGAAAAATGTGTGCCGTTTTCGACATGGCTGAGCAAGGGTTGAGTTTCGTCAGGCATGGCGGAAGGTAAAGAATGTAAGTGGAACAAAAAGTTGAACCAAAATACCCCGAAATACCGAGGGCAGTGCACCGTGCCGGAATGTTATGGCTTGGCAGCCGGCGGGTACTATTAGCGCTCGGCATCCTCTTGGAAGAACATGGCTGGCAATTAACCCTCTAAGTATTCGACCTATATTTCATCCACATTCTTCTCTACGGTCTCCGAAGAGTCGTTTATATGGGACATGTCTGCCCACTGCTTAATGACCCCCGACCTTGAGTGGTCGACATCGATGATCGTCACCGATGTGTTTAAACATCGCTGAACAACCACCCCAGGCCCGCAGCTCAACCTCCTGCTGTGTATCAAGCTTCTCCCCAAAGTCCCAATGAAACCCCCGTGCGTTACAACGAGAACGTGGTAAGGTTCGCTCTTGGTAGGTAGCAAGGCAGTGCCATCCAGAATATCCTTCAACCACCAAGTCTCGGCTCGAGCCGCGAAGAAAGCCCCAGATTCCATTCTCCTGTCCCCCAGTGCAGCCTGTAATTTTGTTTTGCCTTGCATATCACCCATGAACTAGTACACTGCGTCAAGGAGCACAAAAAAACACAACGAAAGCTGCCCACCCGTTCTCGCAGCTCCACTTTCTTCTGCAACTCGACGCCCGGGTGATGCGCCAAGATCGCTTCTGCAGTCTGTGAAGATCAACGCTCGTTCGGCATATGCATGTACAGCACTGCGCATTTACGTACTTTGGATGCACGCTGGAGATCGCTGCTGAAAGCGATCTCAAAAGGTATGGATCGAAGTTTCTCCCCAACAATCCTCGCTTGCTTCAAGCCGACCTCGTTCAACGATGTGTCCAGCTGCCCCTGGATAACTCCGTCTCTATTCTCCTGTGTTTCTCCATGGCGAACGACGTAGACTCGAGCAAGGACGGGCATGTTGGGTGATTACTTGTAATCTCTAGCACCCCACACCACGACTTTTTGACATATAAATCCAACTTCCACAGCTGATCAAACAACCAAGGCAAGAATGGAAACTTTTGATTGGTACAATTTTGATCATGAGCGCTTTGCGACTAACTCTGACAGTTGATAACTTGATTGGTTAAATTCGTTTATCGGCTCAACCTGGGACAATTTTAGTGTCCATATTTGGAAATCAGGCATTTAGTGTCCTAATTTGGAAACTGTCATTTAGTGTCCAAATCTGGACGATCAAAATTTAGTGTCCATTTTAGGCAAGAACATTTAGTGTCGATCAAAAACATCGGACATGCAGATTATCATTGATCTCTGCTTTCTCTCTTAATCCTCCTTGTATTGAGTGATTTCTGCTGCACAGTATGGCCCCAGGATGACCTATTGGAAGCATTAATCACCCAGGACACTCTGCAGGAGGTTCTAGGCCAGGTGCTGGCAGAAAAAGGAAAGATATTG
>JAFLHD010000022.1:53281-66880 GCA_018856295.1 Blastosporella zonata | reverse complement strand
AAAAAACCCAATTATCATGCATTGTCTCATGTTTAACCGTCAATTGCAAATTCTTGACGAGGGGTATCACCCTAGACCACTTTAACCTCTTTCTATATTTCCTCCTTTTTTTGATCCCCCTTCATTCGAACTCCTTCTTGCATCACTCCTTTCTTTTGTAGGATTATAACCTACTCTCTAAACATACAGAAATATAATAAAACAGCGCATGCGAGCAGATTGGGGGGGATTGCCTCAGCAGCTGCCTCGTCGATCCGCCAAAATTTCCCTAAAAAACTTATTTTCCACTCCCAATCCGGTATCAAACGAGTGTTGGGTGTTTTTAAACATTTGCTTATTATGATCCAACGCGGTTACCAAATTTGGATGCACGTGAGGAGAACATACCTAGGAGCTACCGAGACGGTTCACTCTTTAGAGTCAACCATATTCTCAGCCCGCTCCTAGGTAACGTAAATTCACTCCCTTCAGAGTCTACCATTTTAATCAGGCCCGAGTAGTTCAAATTTGAGTCTGCCTCGCGCGAGAAACCCTCCCTCCTACTCCCTGCGCATATTTACTTGCATTTAACCTACTCTCTAAACATACAGAAATATAATAAAACAGCGCGCGTGAGCAGATCGAGGGGGATTGCCTCAGCAGCTGCCCCGTCAAAGGCCGTTTTGACCACCAGGATATTGCCATCTCCTGGGGTTGAACTCCTGACCCAATCAATTCAGATAATGTAAGCTTTTCGCGCGAGGCAGACTCGAATTTGAACTACTCGGGCCTGATTAAAATGGTAGACTCTGAAGGGAGTGGATTTACGTTACCTAGGAGCGGGCTGAGAATATGGTTGACTCTAAAGAGTGAACCGTCTCGGTAGCTCCTAGGTATGTTCTCCTCACGTGCGTCCAAATTCGGTAACCGCGTGCGGATCGGGGGGGATTGCCTCAGCAGCTGCCCCGTCGATCCGCCAAAATTTCCCTAAAAAACTTATTTTCCGCTCCCAATCCGGTATCAAACGAGCGTTGGACAACCTTAGGCGTTATCAGACATGCGTAGACAAAACGTCGTAATCTACGCAGAGGCAAAGCTAATGATTAGGGTGTTAGGCTTGAGCTTGAACACTGTGCTACAAGCGAGCGCTAGGAACAAGCCCCAAGTGACTGCCACCATCCACATTCATCCTGGTGCATCGTGCAAAGGGGTGTATTTCTTGAGAATTTGGCAAGATCAAACTCCATATGCCCGAGGGGTCAGTGAAACCCATAGAAAGATAACATGCAAACCTTACCTTCTTGAAAGTCAGCGGCAACAAGCCTTGTTACAAGGTCGATAAGCATGAAATGGGGAAAGCAGATGCACTCACAGTTCTAACACGATCTCTGGAGGAAGGCGCTCCAAGAATTCATTGACAGGGATGTCTTCCTTGGGTCCTATATCCTGGTAGTGCAGCTTGAACGCCATGTATTCTAGCATCTTTTCTACAATGACACCGCTTGCCAAAGATATATAAGGATCTGCGCGGTATGAGTAGACGCGTTCAGCACATACCGTTCGTTAACATGGCACGTCCGCTTCGCGGCCTCTGAAAAATTAGCTATTATGAAAGGAAACGCGTTCAGTGACATACGATAAGCAACGTAATTGAGACGAGATGCGACATACTGCTCTCATCCAACATGCTGCGCATTGTACCGCTCATGTTTGTGAGCTTGCGCCGTACTATGAACGAGAATCCATCGGTGCTCGTTACGCAGATCCAGTCTGCGTCGCTGGGTTCTGACTGGTTCAAAGTGTGAGTCTATATGGAATCCATTCAATGTTTTGGGCATACGCGCATATCAGCGTCTTCCATCGCAGGCGAGTGAAGCTAAAAAGGAGCAGCGCCAAAATTGACACGTGACGCCATCACTTAACACGTCGACCTTGGCCCTTGTCGCCAAGCTCGTTCTTGCCATCGCAAATGCTCTCCCTTCATATCGTGGCGCTGCTCATTGCAGGCGCCCAGGCTGCCGTTCTTACTCTACAGTCTCCCAGGCTCGTCGTTGCCTCGTCTGAAGGCTCTCAATTACGATCCGAATCGTACGTGTTCCGTCACCGCAGCAGCCTGACACTTGTGTTTATTAAATCTTGCCAGAATTTCTTTGACCCAAGCTGTATCGACCCCTGTGACACTCGCAAAATCTGATACGTTGAAATTGACGTTCCAAGTTGTGGAGAAAGATAGCGGAAAGGGTGTCCAGCCTCACCAAACGTTCCTTCGATTCTATGACGAGAAGTCAGGCGAGGAGGGTATCCAACCCCTTCGCGTAACCAATGGTGGAAAAGCCAAATTTGAGCTGGTGTGTTGGATTCTTGTTGAACTGAAGCTCAAGTATCGATAAACTTCGAATTAGAACATGGCCAGGCCCCCTCTGTCACTTCCCCCAACCTCTGATGCGCCTCTCAAAGTCACTCTTCTTATTGGTTCCCCTCTGCACTCTCCTTTGAGTGTGTCGCTCTTTGACCTGGTCGTCCCTGCCTCGCAGCCTCCCACCGTCCACCCAGACGAAGCTTCCTTCTACCCATTACCCGAGATCCACCACGCTTTCCGCTCTGAGCAGAAGCTCCCGCCCAGGCCCATCTCTATGCTATTCTCTGCTGTCGTTCTCTCCCCGTGGCTCGTTCTTCTCGCTCTGGTGCGTGATTTTGACCTTCCATGTGTCTGTCTTCTGACACATATTTTCAGTGGAGCCAGGTCTCCATTCGCGTCCCGCACTTATCCTCGCCCAGTATCTTCCCCTTCGTCGCGACCCTCGGCGCCTTCGAGGCGCTCTTGGTCTGGTACTGGGTCGACCTCAAGCTCGGACAGGTCCTCGCATACGGCGCTGTGCTCGGCCTCGTCACGATCTTCACTGGCAAGCAGGCGCTCTCAAAAATCGGTGATAACAGAATCAACCGTAAATAAAGTGTATCGATATATATCCTTGCTAACACAGAAACACTTGCTCTGTGATATCAACAGACGTTGCAACGATGCATCACATCCTATTTTCTTGACTAGTACAAAACTCAAAATATCAACTCCTCTGTGAGGCTATCACTGAGGGTTCCTGTGACCGCTGTTGAAACGACTCGGACTAATCGCTGGAAGCGGTGGTCCAGTCTTCGCGGTGAATGGTTTGGCGGGAATAATGGTGCTGGTACCATAGCTGGCCTTCGCTGGGGGCGCCTTGAACGGGTGCGCTTCAGTGTTGAACACGTCTGTCGAGACCAAGTCAGGATGAAAGACTGGGAACAAAATTATTCAAAACTCACATTCGTCCAGACTGATATTGGTGGGGTCATCGAATGTTAGGTACCTACATGGTTGGCAGGACCACGAGTCAGGTTTCCGGCCAGTGATATCATCCAGCTTGCCACTTACAAATACTTGAGCACCTCCGCAAACCAGAAGCTCTCCGTGTCATCGATCTTGGTGCCATTCTTGTTGTTCACGTCGTTTAACCCAGCATAGCCCGTAGTTGTCTGCAGGAACGTGTTGAAGCTCTGCACGGCACTCGCTGCGCGATCAAGATACTTGGTGTTTCCAGTTGCACGCCAGGCGTAGAAATTCGACTCCAAGACCTCCGGGCGCAGGATATAATCCGATGCTGTGATGTAGAACCCGTGTTGGGAGTAGAACTTGGCCTGGTCTGGGGTGATCGCGCTGCCCCCTGTGAAGCTGCCGTCGGAGGAGATGAATGCAAAGGCTTCCGGACCAATTTTGGTTCTAACATGCCGTTCAGTTCCGCATGAAAAGATGAGAAGCGATAGTGACGTACTGGGTGCTGGCGTAGGTGTTCCAGCATGCATCAACTAGATCCAGACCGATGTTGACAATGGTGTTGTTGTTGAGTAGCTTGCCACCTATTATTCGATACTAAGAATGATTTCTGTTGTTTTATGGAGAAACACGAACCGAAGATCCAATTTCCACCGTAGAAGCAGGCCAAGTGCGAGCCAACATGGCGAATTCGCTTGTTGTCGTCAAAATCGGCGACATAGAGGTGGTTTCCTACAGTCGAATTCTGTACGAATCATCATTAACATGGTGAAAATAAGTGCATCATTATAATATTATTACCCTCAGAAGGGTCTTGATCGAAGAATCAACGGCCGTATGCCAGGCATTGGCGAACAACGGGTCCTCTGTGTTCGAGAGCCTCGCATACTTGATGAGGTACTCAAAGTAGCTATCTGAGCCACCGCCCCATGTCTGTTGATCGGAAAAGCCGAGGTCAAATTAGAGTGGAGTTCTGAGGAAAAACAACGGCGGAATGAAGCTCCACTTTACCACATATGCTCCGACAAATGCCCCAGATGCAGGATTAATACCCTGAGCGGCTAGGCCTTGACATGCCGCGTCAGCTCCAGTGGAAACATGTCTCAAATATCCACAGACCTGGCAGGGGTGCGGCCTACAAGTATTTATTGTTTAGAATGAGGATTAGGTTTAACATATACGCACAAGGTTTGCGATGTGGCGAACTGACCCCACAGCAAGATTAGAATATGTCTGATTACCGGTATGTGAGGAGAGCGTCGACCACTCAAGCGACAGCTTTACAATAAGGATAAATCAGTTGGTGTGTCTTTTTGATTGCTGGCGATAACCACACACCGTTCCAGCTTCTGCGATGTTCGACTGAACAGATAGCTGTCAGTACCACTGGGATGAAACCAGTCATCCGGGGCAGACATACGGTGGTTTGAGTAGGCGAGTTCCCCGAAAAGTCGACGAAACCGAATGGTACTGAGTTGTTCTACAGACCCAATTAACGGTGCGTAATTTCAGAATACAGAACGTAAATACTTACCCCAACCCACGCAAACGCCATCTTATCAGCGACTTCCTTTGCCTTCTCCAGGAGAACAGGATGCTGCTGGTCGCTGAGCTCGTACGCGCTCACCAGGCCTCCGAGGTAACGGATCGTAGTCTCGAACACACTAATGGGTGGTTTATATAAAACAATTTATAGACGTAGGGAACACACATGCCTGACTGTATCCGAAGTCTGCGATTTACTGAAATCAATGTTACTAGAAAAGTTGACGGCTTCCTCGAAAAGGTCCTATGATAGCGAGGGGTAGTTAAATACGTATGTCCAGGGGGCATTCGAATAGAACGAGGGGCACGCACATCCAAGCCCATGATGTGCTTTGGCGGCGATATAAGCTTCGTTATATATCAAAACGGGATGGCAAGATACCATGGTAGTCATCGCGTCCACAATGCTCGCACCTATGCAATTAGATTTGAGCATGTCGTAACGTTAATGTCAGAGGCCGCTCACCCCAGCCATTTCGGCCATCCGAGAAACCTATTTGAGGCGACATGAGTACCTTGTAATACTTATAACAAAGGCAGGAATGACTAACTTTGGCTCAAGGGAGATAGATCGTCATGTCCAAAGGCAAACTTTCTAAGGTGCCGTTCCATGATCAAATTAAGCACAATAATAAAGTTCCGGTATACATACTTGTAAGCTGAATAACTGTTGGTAAAGATCGTCTTGACTGCGTTCCTATGAACGACGGCGTCAGCAGGAAGTTGAAGATTCGATTTCTGGATGCTGGCAGCGAATGCAGTGGGAAGTAAGAGGGCGAGAAGAATCGTAGCCACCATGTCGACGAGGAAGAAAGGGAAGCTTATGAGGTTCGAGTGGTTCCTACTTATAGCAATCGGCGGGTGCTGCCCGAATCGCTGGCATTTAGGCTCGTTAAGCATGGATGGGTCACGACCCTTCTGAGGTGGGCCTTCCATCAGGCTACATCTTGCGTTCTTCCTCGCGTAGAGAGAACGTTCAAATGTCTATTATCCCCATGTTTCTCCAGCAATACTTCACCCCTGAAGTAAAGCGACAAGAAGGGGGAAATATTTTCCATTCTGGGATGTATGGCTTCTTCGAATGGGAGTGTGCCCAGGTATGGGTCATTGGGAGGAAGGAAGACGCATGACGAGTTTACCAAGCCGTGTGTGTAACAGCGCATCCTGCATCCCATACTTCTATCACATGAAGTGATAAACTCATGACTGATGCAACGCGTGGTTGGACGACGGTGTGTGATGGCCGCTACCCACGCACAGGGAAACGTGAGGTAGAAAGGTATTCGACGACTGGACAGCACTTCTAGTCAACCTATTTGTGTAGAAGTAGTAGGCAGGATTGACAAACCGTGGTACCCAATACGCGTTGTCAGGGCATTCGCGAGTTATCCACTCGTCTGCAGGGCATTTGCAATTTCAGCGGGCATTATTTTTTGGAAGCACAAGATGTAGTGGCATGCAAGATATATCCGGAAAGACCACGCATCTAGTCCTATGTGGAGTGAGCTTGGAGCAAGTTGTGAGCATTCCGAGATAATTGTTGTCGGATAAATCACTCACGTCATAATCAGTTGTTCTGAGTTGGCAGCCAACAAGATCCCAAGGACCCCGGCAGACTAATACATATCTACTAGTCTGGACGGCCTGCGATGAAGAACTCATGTCGAGACAGTTGAAGCAAGACCTACGAAGACATGAGCATAACATGGAGCCTGTGCATGTAACAAGTTACTAGCAAGGCAATGTAAGAGTTAACTGAACGAAGCCCTAAAATGATGGAGGGGATGCCGCCTCCGAGGTTCTACCAGATGCGGGATGAAGTCAGTGAGAACCAATGTCAAGGGGGACAACGATGTCGACGCATGAAAAGCCAGAGAAGCGATTGGTCGAGTAACCAAAATTTGGGCGCCATGTCATTGTGGCCCATCTCAAGTGCAGCTGCAGCCGTGCCAAATAAGCGTCGGGGTAAAGAAGGGAAGAGAAATGACAACTGTTAAGTGTAAAATAAAAATAACTGTCCCAGAGAGACTTGAACTCTCGATCTTCCGATTGGAGAGTATAACAGTCGGACGCCGTAACCAACTAAGCCATGGGACACCTGGCAATGTGGGCCTTATAGTATTAGCTATCCCATCTGGTGTTTTGTAGGCGCCACAATTTGCGTCTACATGTCCCTAGTAAGCAAAGCGACTCTACTCACATCCTACAAAGTGATAAAAAATTAATCTCAGCTATGGTGAAGCAGATGGACGTGAAGCACCAGTCTTCTAATGAGGAGGCGGCCAGTCACTGCTGACTTGGCCGTTCAACTTTTCCGAAAGCAGTGGAGCAGGTACTAATGAGGATATTGTCTCCTAACCGCAAATTTTAAAATATATAGCATGTGCCACGTTTTATGGTGCTACAAGACCATTCAAAATTTCCTTTACCAGCCTCCGATTCTCTACCAGTGGGGTTTTGATGTCGGTGACCACCAGCAATGTTGGGACCCATGGGCAGGACTTCCTTATGATTGGAATCACCAAGACCGTACAGGCAGCGAGAGCAAACGCACAACAAGTTATATATATATATATTCATGTATGGCTCTGTTCTCGACATTTTTACATTCATCAAACTGCCACGCCACGCTCTGAGTTCACTGAATTTAAATACATATGCTTTGCGCCATTGGATCGGTTGGTTTGCCACAAACGTTGGTCTTTCTGGCAATAGAGTTTTCGCTGTCTCAAAGCATGTATAATCTACCATTGGATTTCTCTTCTTCCGCTAATTATCTTGACTTGTATATGTCTGCTCGCCGCACTTAACTGCAGTATCGCAGGACAGATTCTTTCTTTGGAGGAGATGTGAATTTATTGAAAGGAGCCAATCTTCTTTCGGAAAACGGCCATCTCGGTGCGATTTCACTTTTACTTCTAGGCTCGCTTACCATACTTACATACAACTGAAGACTGTCCTCATGGACCAAACAATATGAAGATGGGGACGAGACACACTGGCAGGGGGGAAGACAGCAGGACGATCTGCACAATGTGCTTGATACGGCGAACGAAGGGTTACAAACAATAGTTTCATGATCGGCGCTTCAGTCAGATTATCTTCCTATACAATATTAGATTCCAAGTTTCCACTATGAAAACATCGTCCATGAAAGAATGTGACTAGAGTAGGATAGTGTGGTGCTGGTGCACAATAAGTAGAGACTGTACGTGCAAACGAGTGAGTGTCGGATCGCGTAAGTCGTCGATCACTAGTTCAGAACCGATTGTTCAGCATTCACGAGAACGCCTTGAATGATAGACTTCAAGGAAGGGAGGCCTGGTATCTGACTGACCTCAGGGGTATTACCATCCGTCGCCCGGAAGGATCCCCCACTCGAGGTCGGTGTACCGGTGCTGCCATATTTGTCTTTGGGAGAAGACAGCCTGAATGGATGGGCTTCAGTGTTAAAGACATCTGGTGCGAGAGTGAGCAAATGGGATACATGGAGAGCAAGTCAAGGTCCTACATTCGTCGAGACTAATGTGGCTGGGGTCGTCAAAGGTGAGATATCTGAGAGAATCATTGATCAGACAGTGATATTTTTCTAAAGGATTGAAAACATACAGATACTTCAGCACCTCAGCAAACCAGAAACTCTCCATGTCGTCGATCCGGTCTGAAGCGGTGTTGTCCGGATTGGCGTTGTTGACGTCCCATATCCCAGAATACGCCCCGTTGACACTCAGGTACTCGTTGAAGCTTTTCACTGCGCTTGCAGCACGCGCAACATATTTGGGATCACCAGTGACACGCCAGGCGTAGAAGTTCGACTCGAGAACCTCGGGGCGAAGGATGTAGTCTGCTCCGGTGATGTAAAACCCATGTTCCGATTCGAACTCAAGCTGGTCAGATGAGGGAGCGTCACCGCCGGTGTAGTCTCCGTCTGCGCCGGAGGAGATGAAGGCAAACGTCTCGGGGCCAATGCCAGTTCTAATGAAATTTCATTGGTCACGTCCCAGAATGCATAATTAAGGACAGTGCTTACGCAGTGCTGTCATAGGTGTTCCAGCAAGCATCGACAAGTTGGAGCCCAATGTCGACAATAGTGTCATTGTTTAGCAACTTACCGCCTAAAATCACAGTCAATGAGATTGCCTACGTAACGAAGGAGAGGCCTACCAAACAGCCAATTTCCGCCATGGAAACATGCCAGATGCGAGCTAACGTGCCTAATATTCTTGCCGTCATAATCCGCGAGGTAAACGTGATCGCCAACCGTCGAAGTCTGGGAGGTTGATGAGTCATGCCCACGGTGTATGAGAAATGAGATTACTTACCTTGAGTAGGTTCTTTATGGAAGAGTCGACAGCGAGGCGCCAATTGTCAACATAGGAAGGATCAGCATCACTGTTCAGACGAGCATACTTGATCAGGTACTCGAAGTAGCTGTCTGAACCTCCTCCCCAAGTCACGTAAGAACCGACGGATTTGCCTGACGCGGGATTAATGCCTTGTGCAGGAAGACCTACGAATGCATTAGGAGTATGTACGACCTTAGAGCCAATAGATGCGAACCTGGTAACGGTGCAGGCTACGGCAGTTGAGCTGTAAAGATCGGAATGGGAACAGAAAGGTCATGTATGTACCTGGTTGGCAATACGGCGAACTGATTTCTCAGCAAGCTGCTGATACGTGGCATTGTTAGTATGCTTTGTTAACGTTGCAAACTCCATGGTCAACTAAAGAACACGTCATTAGTATCATATCCATGATATATGCCTTCTTCCGTACCGTTCCAGCTTCCGCGATATTTGACTAATTAGGAGACGGTAAGGGAAACTCAAAGGAAGAGGGATCGTAGGTCAATTACCGTGGCTTTTTTAGGCGCATTATTTGTGAAATCGATGTGCCCGTAAGGGACGTCATTGTCCTAGGAAGTGCTGCGTCAATATTAAGCTGGAGTATAGGAGCGCATCACTCACGCCAACCCAGGCAAAGGCCATCTTGTCTGCAAGTTGGGTTGCCTTCGCGAGAAGCTGTGGATATGCACCGTTGCTCAATTCATACGCACTTAACACGCCAGCGAGATAGCGAATGGTTGTTTCGAATACGCTGTAGATATACCATGGACATGTCATTAAATCTGTCAGAGAATGGGAGATCGCCAATCCTTACCTGACGGTATCGGCAGTGTTGGATTTACTGAAGTCAACGTTGGAAATAAAAGCGACGGCTTCGGCGAAATCATCCTAGAGGCAGCACATGAGAACATCATCACAGTACAGAGTGATACGAGCCCACATTGAGACCCATGATGTACTGCGTCTTATAATTAGTTTGATGATACGGCATTTGCAAAACGAGAACGCACCATGGTGGACATCGCGTCAGCAATGGAAGCACCTGGAGAGGTCTGGTTAGACTTTTATATTCCACACTCAACCCACTTCTTACCCCAACCATTCCGACCATCGGATGATTCTGGTAAGGCTGTGAGTGTATATCCAAGGTGCTAGACACTTCATCGACATACTGTTGCTGAGGGGAAGCAGATCATCATGACCCCATGCATTGTCCCTATAGCCCCAACACACATCAAATATCGCACTTGACGCGTCAAATAGGAGAAACAGACTTGTACGACTGGTAGCTCCTCTGGAAAATATGTACGACCGCGTTGCGATTGTCGCTACTGTCAGCTGGGAGAACGAGATCGGGATGTTGTATAAGTCCACCGTAAACGAGTGACGAGGAGAGGAGGGCCCAGAGGGCGCGGGACCTCAGTGAAAACATGCGGGAAGAGAAAGGGGAGGAACGAAAGGAGCGAAACTGAAGACATGTCAGCGCAAAGTTGATATTTAAGCTTGCAGGGTAGCCTAAATTTAGCGACTATTCGGCCCTTGTGACGTCCCAAATATTGATCTATGAACATATTGAACTATTGCTCATCTCTACTTTAGTTTAGATAGCCAGTCAAAATCAATACGTTCGAATGTAAATATATCCTCATCTCTAACTGAAAGGATACCGTGTCTGCTCACTCGATCAATAAGTAGATGTCGACAACAAGCCAAAAAGACAGCTCACTTCTCTTTCAGGTGTGATGTGATACCAGGAAATGAGAAGCGTTTCTCCACAGGCTTGGCTTTCCTATGCTTCCCTTCAGCCGCTTGATTCACATTTGCGTTGTCAGGAATCGCTGTGGTTTCCGCTTTCACTGCAGAATTTTGTTCCCCCGTCTCCACCGGTACCACAGATGCTAGTTCCAAATTGAGGCAATGCCGGCACCCAAAATTTACATCTGCTCTGACAGCCTTCTTTCGTGGTGCAGAACCAGAAATCAGACGTACGATTGACGGCACGAAAGGAGACTGTTGCAGCAGGTTAATCGCCTCTGCGTGTGATATCAGTTTCATGTCCATCCTCTCGTGTCGATGGGAATGGCCAATCTTGAGAAAATCAGCATAGGGCTCCTAGAAACCGGAAACCAACGCACCCCATATTGATAGTCCATGACGATCCCGGGCTGGCAAGTTGTGCACATGACCCTTGCGCCTTGACATGCGAGAATGAGAAAAGCGTTGGAGAGCGATTCGTCAACATCAAACAGAGTAAAAACCTTGTTCAAGGCCGCTATGGCCTTGAAAAAAAAATATCAATGATATACACTTATAAGACGAAATGGGCTCACCTTGGTGTCCTTGACGAAATTAGAAGCCGTCCAAATTCCATCGACCCTCTTGTCCTTTTTCTTCGTGCGACACGCATGCGCACAGGCGCCCGCAAAGTCCAGACAGTCGTCTTCGCGATACCGTGCAGACACCTTCGAACATATTTTGCAGAGGAATCGCGCAGATATTCTACCCACCGGGTGCACAATCATCGAACTCGCAGTCTTCCAATTCGGGAAGCCCAACACTGCCCCCAGGTCTTTCTTTGCTTTATCCTTCCATTGTTGCAGCTCCGTTTCCAGGCGGTCAGCCACCCATTTCTGGTTTCGCAAGGTTGCGGCAACGCTGAGGGAACCCTCCTTGGGTGGGTATTCGACCGTGGCCGGTGATGTGCCTTGGACCATCTCGATGATGGGGAGGCGTCTGAAGACCTCAAGTGAAGGAAGAGCTACAGGGGGTTGCTTAGATCGTAACCGTTGATAATGCTCTGCGACGTCGGTGCGATTCTTGAGGTATACCGCTTCGCGCCCCTTGCGTTCTCTAGCATCAGCTAATTTGATTAGCAATCTCTCAACTTTAGAAGCCACACTGTTATAGTCTGGAGTTGAAAATTATAGTGTGATTCAGTTTACGTTCGTCAAAGTGACACACCACTTTGCGTGACTCGTTCTATCCTTTGGTTTTTCAGCCTATGCATTGGGCCATACGGTGTCGAATTCATCAAATCCCGATGCACCCACCCATAGGTTGTGGCTATCATCCTTGCACTATGGAACTCGGTTAGAATATAATAATAGAAATCTCAGTAGCGGCGTACAAGCCGTCATTTATGGCCTCATTGCTGGTGTACGAATGTTGCCGTAATGCTTTCCATTCATCTAACTTGGTACAGAACTAGAATATAGTCGATGGATGGCAGGTCAAAAATTGATGATCAAAAGGCGGTCTTACCTCCATGTATTTGATTATGAGGGCAATCTTGGCTTTGTTGTTCTGTATGCATAAGTATATCGTTAACGTGAAAGGGCTTGGCACTCCAAGCAGACCGTACATACCTCCAGATAGTCGTTCGTAGCAATGCAGTCGAGAGCTTCGCGAACTGAGTCTGAATCCCGATACAGCTTGACGTGCTTAGACCCTGAAATGGCAGGTCAAAATAGAGCAACAGCTTGACGTAAACGTATACGTACCAAACTTGTTAGGCACTTTGAAATAGAGTGAGACCTTGTTATAGAATGTGAGATGAAAAATAAAGCGCTCACGGAGGCATTCATTGTTTTCAACCCATGGGATACACTGTTTGATCTCCTCATCATGAGGCAGTATTCGATGGTCAAAGTGCTTGCGGTCTCTGTACAAATGTTAGGCAGATTTGCGACCACTAACAAACGCTGATGCTCACCCCTTATCAATCCATTTCGACTTGCATGAATGCTATAAAAGGTATCTTCCATCAACCCATGAAGAGGAAGTGGAATCACGCACGCTGCGGCATAACCTGAGCTTTATCCCAAACGAGCAATACAACGCATCTGTGGGCTTCTTGCAGACCTGGCTAATGTTAGACACCAAATGGGGGTTACAAATTGACACCTTCAACTGACCTCACACAACCCACCACCATACAGGAACGCAGCATACGAGGCCTCCGTAAATATAATAGACATAGGTTCAGGTGGTGGCACTGGGCAAATCTTCCGCACCCTCTTCCATATGTAACCCCACCTCGGGGAAACCAGCGTCCTGCAGAAAAACTTGCTGGTTCGAGCAACGGCTAGCACATCCCTGGGAGATTCCGTCAAGAGGAGAATTTCTCCAATAAGTTCGAATGGCAATGTATCAAAAAGATGGCGAGTGGGCTCGTGGTCTTCTGTGTGAGAAGCATCATGATCCTCTGGTCGTGACCGCTTTCTAGGTGGTTGATATGTTCGACTTTCGGGTTCAGGTTTATCGAATGGTTCCGTTATACCGTGGGCGGCGCTTGATGTCATTATATGATACTAATGTTCTTCAAAAGGACGGCGCCAGGTAGTAGAAGTTATTAGTGAGGCGTAAGTAGTTGAAATTGCCCGAAATGGTTTGTTTTGTGCGCCAATTAACAAACAAAAA
>JAFLHD010000022.1:0-49224 GCA_018856295.1 Blastosporella zonata | reverse complement strand
GGTGTGCGCGATAGCTCATCCCAAACGAGACGAAGGAGTTTTTTCAAAGCCGGGCCAAATTGATAGAAAGCCCCAGGAACGCGTCGCTGCACATGGATTTGAGAGAGGTATGTCGTCTTCGAAAGATTTCATGTCACTTGTAGAGCCTAGAGGGTTCAAGCCAAGGCACAGACGGGCGGTGGCAGTTTCCGGGCATTTTTTGTTTGATCGAATCAGCAGTGCACGAACATGTTCTGAAGAGTCCCTTGCGCCTCCTGATTAATTCGAAGAACAAAAGTGTCCATCAAAGTCATGGGGCTGGAGAGTAGACAGGTCCGTTGAAGGGATTTGATCCGATTTTGTAGCTCGGCCTTTGTATGTATACTAGGGTGTTCATCCATCCAGTTCCGTGCAGATAAGGGGGAGGGGTACAGGGAAGGTTAAGGCGCCGATATGTACATTGGGCGCTCAAGTAGGCACAACTGAAGTTGAATAAGGAAAATGACCATCGAAAAATGACCGTCTTTCATTAACATGGTTCGTGATGCCCTTAGGATTGAATTGAATTCAAGTCTGTACCTCCAACGTAACTCCATCCTCTGAAGTTGCCTGCCGCGCAAAGTCAAGGTGATAGTAAGGGCACAAGAGGCTCAGGCACCTGCATCTGCGCCGCTAAGTTACGAGCGATTCGGTGGATCGACGATGAGCGCGTTGGTTCAATTTTAGAGGCGTGGGCTGTGTGAAAGAAGGGACTTGACGGACATAAAACGTGGATATGCCTCCAGGCACAATCTTCATTAGCGTTGGGCGCTGTTCTTAGAATCACAGGGAGGGACTGGTGACCATCTTGTTACTGATAGGTCGAAGTATAGCTCCGCGATTCATTTCTTCATTGGTCTACCTGAGTACGCACGTTGGACAACAAAAGCGATGTATCGGAATGTCAAGATGAAATTAAAGCTCATCAGAATTGTGATGCAGCTCATCCGAACTAAGTTCAGAAACAGTGGGTTGTGCGACAGGGGATAATTTTGCGAACAAATCCTCTAAAGTGGTCGACGGCTCGACGTTGCCAGTATTAACAACATTTTCCAGGGGTATCCGAGGCGAAGGGATGGAAGAGGCCATGGATGCCACAGTAGCAGCAAGCGCAGAGGCTACAACAACAGTGGTTGACTCTGATAATGAAGCGCTGCCTTTCTCCAGGTCCAACAGAGCTGCGTCACCACTGAAGTCCGGCAAAAAGCGTGTCCACCAAAAGGCCAGCCGGACGCTGCGGTCCACGACGCGCTGCTTGATGATGAACAGAACAACAAGGAGGAAGAAGACGAAGGAGGAGATGATCAGAATGCGGTCGATCCAGTCAGACTTTTCCAGTGCTGTAATGAGCTGTTTCGAAGTACCCATGAGATTCGTAAGGGTGTCATGAGTAGTGGACGTAGCGCGTAGAGAGGCGGTAGATGAATCTGAGGCATCTCTGTCAACACCTCTGATATAGTGAAGAATAGACGATACATACCGAGCATCTGAACGGAGAGAACGGAGCGCTTAAGCTCTCCCTGCATCAAGTCTATCGTCCTTCGCAAAGCATCTGTGACGTCGTCGTTTGCCTTCATGAGAGCATCATCACTGCAGCTAGCCGTCAAAAATATTTGCTTAAGAGGGAATATGGATGACTTACGTTACTTTCTCGTTTGTATTCGCCTTCTCGGAAACCACGGAGGAAGACAACAATTCCTCTCTCCGAGACCCACTTAGCAAATCAATTGCTCTCTTGGATGCAAGAAGTGCTACTCGTGAATCTCGTCGTAGTCTGTAGCAGGATGAGTGAGTACAATTGGCTTGATCAGAGAACTGGCGTTTCGCACTGTGTAAGGCCAGTTTGGAGCTCGTCCACTATCCGTCTCAGTTCCACCCTACTCTTATCCCCTCGCTGGTCACCAATAGATAACTCCAAAGCCTTGGAACGTCGTAAGCCGACGAGTCATCGGAATGCAAGTGGTGTAACATACCTCCACCTGCTGGGCGAAGTAGTCGATGTCTTCTCGTAGTTCTGCAGCCAGGTCTTGCTGTAGTGATAAAGGCCCTTGGCATGATCGTAAACGAGGAATTTGAAACTCGATGAGGTCGTTCTGACGCCGTTTTGCGGTTGAAATTTGTCGCGACGTGTCGTCGGTAAATGTAACAGAAACTGGAGCCATATTAAACGCAGGTACAGTAGAGCTTGAAAGGTGCAAATTCCAAAGCAGACGGGGTGGATGACCTTGAAGAAATGCAACGCAAGCAACGTTGGGTCACGAGATGCTGATGCCATCAGGCTGGCGTCCAGAAGTGCAGACCAGGTGCAGACTGATTGAATGACCTGCCTAATATAAGTACGAGGGAGAAAATATATTAAGATAGGCAGAATGGAGTGACGGTAGCTATAACACTCGGAATTTTAGGATTAAAGTAAAGCGGAACTCTAGATATTATCTCAATACAACACCAGCCTGAGGCGCCACAGGATCTAGAAATTTACGGGATGGGTGTTGGTGATATTCAGAATTGCCACGTCTGGATTAAATTTGTTGTAAAGTGGACAAAGTTCATTGAATGCGGCTGGAGAGCACATAAATTAAATTAGGTCAATACTCGTTCACCCAAGAACTCACGAGGAATCGGTTTGATGTGTGCTGCTGTGCCCTCAGGATCTTCGGCAAAGATAAGTGCAAGTCCCCTAGACGTCCGTTTAGCGATCTGAATTTTATATCGAAATGAGAGGCTTACAATTCGATGTGCCAGTCGATGTGGCTAGACATAGATAAAAACGTTAAATCCTACCCTGATTCCCCTCTATTAAGTGGCACTCACCAATGAAGGAACCAAGGGCCAGAATTGTCTGTAAAGAAGCGAACGACCGTAACATTGCCAGCAAATCCTGTAGGGATGACATCTCGACGAGGGGGATTGACCCAGTTGTACTCGTCACTGAGAGCGTTTTTGATGACATAGAAGGAGTGCTATACGCGATGTCAGCTATGATCATAGTGTTCATTATAAAGAATCTTACGCCATGCAAATGGAATGGATGCTGTGCAACGGCGAAGTTTTAGCTCGCGGGACAACTAGCCAAAAAAGTAACTGGTTAAACTCACAGGTCCGCCTCTGTCGACACCATGAATCTGCAACTCGACCGAAGAATTGGCCTTCAACTTGATCACGCTCCCTTTGGGCATCAAATCCTCCGGAGCATACGTGCCATTCAGAATCTGAAGGAGCACGGGCACGCTGGGAGATTCATAGGTCTTGTTATTGATACGGAAGACCTGCTCGTCTTCGAACCACTCTTGGACGATCGGTACCACGATGTCTGCTCCGTTGAGTACTGGTTTACCCGGAGGCTGGGGCTTCTCAAGAGAGTGAAGGTCGTCTTCGTTAAGTGGGCGCGTCGAGATGCCATTAGAGGTCGGCTCTTCGTCTGCAGCTCCGATGTATCGAAAGATACCGGAGTTGCGCCCATTGTCGAAGCCAGCAGTAGCTCGAGTCGCCAGAGGATCAGCACGAATCCAGTAGTTGCTGACGGGTTGATCGGCTTTGACGATGACAGAGTAACGCTGCCCGGCGTAGATCCAAAGAGAGTCGACGACTAGGGGCGTCGTGTTTTCACCGTCGGTTTCAATGATTGTCATGCTGTGATCGTGAATCGTGAAATTGAAGGGAGCATCGCATGAGAGGCTGACGAGGCGGAAACGGTATCTCTTTCCAGCCTGGACGTTCACGACAGCCAGCGGGGTGAGTTCGTTGAGAGTCACTTCATGCTGAAGTGTGCGGCCAACACCATTGATGAGTGTGGACAATGAATGCGAAGAACCGAAGGGTGTGGGAGACGCTACATGGATCCTGCAGATAGGTTAGTCACGGTGTCCCGTTCATGAAAAGATTCTACACACCAGTCAGACAAAGTGATAATGGTGGACTCTAGAAGACAAAATTCTATGAGTAAGGAAAATTTAATTTAAATATGAAGACTCGCCGTCATCAATGTCATATTCGTCGAGGTACGGGTCGTCGGGATCATAAACAATGAAAGGTCCACGAAGACCATCGCAATATTGAGTAGCTATCGAAAGGTTAGTTCAGAAGCTAACGCGCAAAGAGTAGAACTTACAGTAATGAGAGTGGTACCAAAAAGTACCAGCTTGGTCGTGAACGCTGAAGTCATAGACAAAGGAATTTCCAGGAATGATTGGGCATTGAGTCACCATAGCGGGGCCGTCTGCCCAGTTGGTTCCATTCTGGTAGATTCCATGCCAGTGCTGATGGGTTTCAGTAAGTAGTTAGTAGAGGCAAAGACGAAGTGCCTTACGATGGTCGTTGCTCGTAGCATTCTCTCGTCCGTCAAGGAATTGGTTACATTGATCGTGAAGCGATCTCCCTTCTCAGTTGTAAGCAAGGTTGGAATATTGATAGAGCTGTTCGCACCTTTTTACCGACTATCGCAGGACCAGGGAACGTGCCACCTGCGAGAACAGCTCTAGATATTGTTGAGCCCAACGTGCGCAGGACGCGCGACAGGAAACTCACGGGCGAGGGAAATCGTCTGGTTGGATTTCCAAGTTGACAATCTCCAAATCTCCTACGGGACCGATGGTGACTGCATTGGCAACAGTGAAGAGCTCGAGAGCCAAAAGGTAAAGCTTGAAGGAGGTCCGAAACATTGCGATGTGGAATGAGGATTTCATGGACGAGATAGTCTATCTTTATAGGAAAACATCTGGAGGCTCATTTGGAGGTCAACCCCAAGTACAAGAAGGACCTGAGAGAATGGAATGCACTGACTGACGTCGGAGGTGCAATATCTCCTGCATTGCTGTTGGGAGAAGTCAATTGTCGGGCACAGAAGCAGCCCACGGAGCAAAAGCATATCCGAAGCATGAACCATGTCAAGGCTGCAGCGCTGAGTATTGAATATCGAGCGCTGAGCAAGGGTGAATTGAATGCGTGCAAGTTAGCCGAGCCGACACAGCCAAGCTTAGGTGAGCCAGGAACGGTTTTACGACATATTCGAGCTCTTTGAATGCAGTGAAACAATTACATATGTCAGCGAAAACAAGGAGATGGTACAAGTTAGGCACTGGATTGTCAGAGTCTTGGGAGAAGATGAACGTAGAGGTAGAAACCCGGCACCGGCCCAACGTTAACCGACCTAATGAGCCACAATTATCTCGTAGCTCCAATATACAGGGCATTCCATTCAATAGGACAAGGGGTCGCTTGCTAAGCGCTCAGCGCTCATGCACTTGACCATGAATCCTTCAATGAGCTTGGACTTGAACGTCTCTAGATGCTCTTCACTGCTCGTTGCTCAATGGCAAGTCAGTTTCTTGAGATGGGAAATCCCGACCTACTTGGGGTACGTAGAACCATGTGGTCAAATTGCATCTGCCGACGTAAAACCGAAGTCCCCTCACATGGAAACCTAATCGCGTGGCTGACCTGGGCAAGTGTCTCTGTAGTCGGGCGAGTTGTACTTCCGATGAAAGCAGAATCATTGATCAAAGGGAAGCTTTTGGAAACCTTCAAAACAAGTTGCACAATCAGGTACCTTCAGGTACCCGTCCGGCCGCAAACCAAGGAACTTGCACGAGTTTCTGGTTTGTGGTCCATCCATCAATTGATTACATTCTACCTGTCATGCTCGTGGCGCAACGGACGTGTAGAAAGCGCAAAAGGGACACCAGAACACGGAGCCAAGTAGAAATTTCGAAGTCCAGATAAAATAGGGCAGTTCCATGAATACATCGAACAGGCTGAGCGCGATAAGCGTCTCTATTTCTTCCCGCCCTTTCGTTCTTTTCTTTTTCGACCGATAAGAGACCCAATGTTATTCTTCGGCTTTTGAATTTTTTCCTCCGCGACCTGGGGCTTGTCTTCACTGACTCGCCGTTTCTTGGGGGACCGCTCTTCCTTCTTGACCTTCGCCTCCTTCTTGATCTTTGTCTCCTCCTTGGGTTTCTTGTCGTCTGACTAAATAAGATATATCAGCAGGTGATCAGAAAAATGATGGATGCACAGAAGCCTACCGGTCCTCGAGCCTGTGCTGCATTCCGCCGTTGGACAACCTGAATGTTCTCGATGGAAAATTCACAAATCAATGTGCCTTTGCTCTTCTTTGCCCCACCCTTCTCCAGCTCTTCCTTCAGCCTAGCCAACCTTGAATCGTCTCTAGGTTCCTTGGCCGTCTCTTGCTTGACTAGATCCTTCAGCTCGTCCTTCCACCACTCCTCGAACAATGGTCCCACGTCTGGGTTGTTATTTGCCCAACGCAGCACACGCAAAGCATCCCCATGCGTGTTCAACTCCAAGAAACCATATCCTTTACTCCGGCCTTTCCCAGTGACAGGGTCGACGCGCTCCATCTGCCGCACGATCTTTGCTTGCTTAACCCCTGTTTTGCGACCCATGAGACGCTTCTTCTTGCTTTTATTGCTCTCCTCCTCCTCCTTGACCGGTGCTGCGTCGGGTTCTTCGGGGGTCGTGGTGTCTGCGAGCTCGTCTGCCGTGAGGGGCGATCGCTCGCCTTTCTTTGCCTCGGAGTCGAATGCTCTTATGGCATGAATTGCAAGACGCTTTATTAGTCGCTCAGTAACGAAAATGGGGATTTGGCGGACACTGAGACGTGTTTTTGATATGAAGAGTGAGGGGTTAGATTTGAGAAGTGCACGACGGGCGTTGAAAGAACCTGTCCGTCGTTCGATATCTGCAGGTGTCAGAGAATCGGACGCTGGCGTGTTTGGAAGAATAACTGGCCGAATTGAGATTATTGGGATGTAGAGTGAGCTTCAAAAAAGGACTCACCTCCTTCCCGAAGAAGGTACATGTTACGCTTGTCTGCCTTCTCCCGGCTCCTTTCACCAGCCTCCTTCAACTTCCCAGCTTCATCCCTTGTTACTGCACGTGTGACGTCTAGAGTCCGGCCATGAAGAACCAGACTCTGTGCCAACGATGCCGACGGATCTGGTGTGAGTATTGAGGGCAATGTAAACGGATTTTTCTTTGCAGGCTATAGGAAATAGATTAGCCGATGACCAGACCTTGTAAGGAACTATACCCACAGCAGCAACACCTGTGGTCTCTGCCCGTAATAAATCGCTTTGAGCAACGGCTTTATCTGCATCTTCTATATTCCAGAAACACGCAAAACCGGTCCCACGTGAGCGTCCTGTTGCGTGGTCGATAGTGATGCGCGCATAGCGAAGTGGTCCGAATGAGCGGAACCTATGCAAATCGTCAGACATGAAGCCTACTCAACAAGAAATGAAGCGCACAATGTTCGTAGTTCGTCTTCGGTCGCTGTAAATGGGAGATTCCGGATGAACAGCGTTGTTCCAGTTTCTGGAAGTGGAAGAGTAGGCTTCACAGGCTCTTCCATGTCGTCGTCCTCATCTTCATCCTCGCTGCTATCGCCATCTTCACCTCTGTGAACACCCAAACCCCCTTCCTCGTCACTATCATCGCTGGCACTGTCCTCATCACTGTCCTCATCACTGTCCTCATCACTCTCCCCAGACCCCGAGTCATCTTTCATCTCCACGTCTCCGCTCTCATCTATCTTTGCCTTCTCTTCCTTCCACTTCTCCTTGCTCAAAGCCCAATCGACAGCGATCACACGCTCCGTCGCGCGTTTATCATCAACGACCGGTTCAGGAGCAGCATCCTCATCACCTTCCGCTTCACCCCCTCCAGCCGCCGCAACCAACTTTGCCTTCTTCTCCTCCCGCCGCTGCTTCTTCTTTTTCTGCTTATCAGCCACAAGCACTTCTGCCGTTCCCGCCCGAATGGTCATCCCATTGCACCCCTCGATAGCCTTCTCCGCGTCCTTCCTGCTCAACATCCACACGAATGCGAACCCCTTGGTCCGTACGTGCTTCACCTTGCCGGAACCGTCGGGTTCACCTTCTTCGTCTTCCTTCGGCGCCTGCTTCTCCGCAGTGGGTATGTGAATTGACTGGATGGGGCCATAGGGTAAGAAGGCGGCGCGGAGGTCTTGCTCGGTCGCGTTGAATGGTAGATTACGGACGATGAGGCGACTGGAGAAATTGGGGGCTTGGGATTTCGATGGTCCTGCGTCAGGGGCCTTGGTTATAGGCTTGGCGAGTGTATCCATGCGTTTTTTAAGGGTGACGGAAAGGAGGCAGCCCTTGAAGACGTGTGCGTGTAGTTTGCTGACTGCTTCCGAAGCAGCTGCAGGGGTACTGAACAGAACATTCGCTACATTGACTTCGTTAACTTGACGCCAGAATACGAAATATATATGTGTACCTGTGGTGTTGTCTACACTTGTCGATTCGACCTTCTCTGCCCCGTTGTATTTTCGAACCTTCTTCCAGAGAACTTTGGAGTCGATTGAGGGAGGAAGTCCTGAGATGACAATCATACGGATTGCTAATGGGTCGTGAGGTACCTTCGGCTGTTGGGGCCTCGAAGGAGCTTTTGGCTTCGGTTCCTTCTTTACTGCCTCGCCCTTTTCCGCCGGATCCTTCGGCTACCATGGTCGTTAGCCACGACAGGTCTGTAAAAAGACAAGCAAGCACACCTTAGTATCAGCCCATTGCACGCGGAGATTTCGTCCGACCAAGCTTAGACCGTCCTTGGTTATGGTGTCGTATGCCAATTGGCTATCCTCCTTGATTGCAAACGAGACATAACCGACACCTTTGGATACACCGGAACCAGGCTCTGTCACAACGAAAGCAGATCGAACGGGTGCAATATCCGAGAACAGCGTTTGGAGATCCACAGAGGTTGCGGTGTATGGAAGATTAGATACAAAAAGTGTTGACCTGAAAAATAAAAGTATCAGAGCATAGTTCGCGTTTTAAGCTTGATTTTCTGACCCATGAGCCGTGGAATCTGTCGGCTCTTGCTCCTCCTCGCGGTCCTTTCGTTTTCCGAGTGCGGGGGCCATGAATGAAGCTCGACCTCGACCTCGACTTGGGCAAATTTCTGGCGTAGTTTGTTCTTGTTTATTTGACGCGCCGCTTGCACTGGGCAAGCACCAAACTCGCGCCGGCGTCGACTACTCCAACTTCTTCTACTCATTTAATTTAACTTTTACACGAGCACGATGTCAACCGACCCCTATCACGCCGTTGAACATGAAGTTCAAACAACTCTACAGACTGCTGTGCAACTACGCTCATCATATCTTCGCATACGGAGTACAGCGCAAGAGGATAGCGAAGAACTTGCGTGGGCCGTGACTGAGGTGCTTGACGTCCGACACTTCTTGTTTAGTCCTCTTTTACAATAAATTGTAGCTGAAAGGCACGCTCGCTTCTCTAGAAGTAGATCTCGAGGACTTGGACGAGAGTGTGAAGTGCGTACCTTCAACTGTCTCCTCGTTCTAAGGCTTATTATTGGGTATCCTAGGATTGTTGAATCTACGGATGCACGAAATTTCGGTCTCGACGACGCCGAAGTGCAGCGGCGGCGGAGATACGTAGGTGACGTTCGTAGAGAAATACAGGTGCGTTTAAGAGTGATATACATTGTATTAGCACCATTGACGGCACCATGTTTGCAAGCTTAGAGCATGAGAGCAGAGTTATCGTCATCATCTCAAAATGCCCGACCGTCCGCGTCAATGCCAAGTGTGCCCTCAAGAAGTGGGATAACGTCACCCGGGGAAGAACGAGAAATAGGGGAAGGAGACGACCACCAAGAGGCTTGGGCAAGGGAAGAGCAACAGGTGCGTTCGTGAACGTGTATCTATCGCAATGCATCACTCACGAACCAACGAGCAGCTTATAATGCGTCAACAAGACCGGACTATGGATACAATAGCTGGGACTCTGCACACACTTGCGCAGCAGGCAGGCCTCATGGGCCAAGAGATTGTCGAGCACAACGAGCAAGTTTGATTCATGTCTTTGTTCTCAAACACTCTCTCATAATTTTCTCCAGGCTTCTTGATGACCTTGAGCGAGGCGTAGACTCGACTGACACCAAGCTTAACGGTGCCATGCGGCAAATGCGGCATTTCATGCGAAAGTCTGAGGAGAAGGGCAGTGGCTGGTGTATCATTATCCTCATTATTATTCTCATGGCTCTCCTCCTTGCCGTCATTCTGATATGAGTAGAACATCCTGATATGAGTAGAACATGTATAGACAGTTTATCTAGAACGCGCTGCTGGGCAGCCAAGTGGATATGTAGCTACACGAAATCATTAATAAACCAGGTACCATAGTTAGTGAGTTATGCTACAGTGTTGGTGATACAATATTGAACAGTTGGTCAAGAAAGTAGCAGAATGAATATGAACAAAAAAAGGGAAACCAAAGAAAGGCCATGGCATTCCGTCCAATCAAGCATTTGGATCCTTCCAGCCGCCCAGAATTGCAGAACGTAGCAAGATAGTACAATGCGGATCCTCATCCGCGTCTTTGCCCTCCCTGAGTGCAGCCGCGTTAAAGTCGTCGATAAAACTCTGCGGATGGGACATTCCGTCTTCTGCCTCCCACGTGCATTCCTTAATCGGATACCTATTGGAGAACTACATGAGCAAAAACACTTGAAAATGTCTGCAAAGGATACTCACCCGTCCCATTTGACAAGCCACATATACTTCCTTCCGACCCCGCTTTCTACCTTCGTATGGCGTCCGAGGATTGCTGTCATGAAAAACTCGTCAGGTTGCGCTACCTCCTGGCCACAGTCTGGACGTCCGCAGACTATGCTCTCGCCGGGGACCAGAGGATCTGCAAGAATGGTGCTCAGTCAATCAACTGTTAAGTGTATCCGTAACATTGTCTAAGACGTACTTGCACTGCAAAAACAACTGGTGAGCGTGAGTCAGATCACGAGAGAAAGGAGACGTACCCGCCACCTGTGCATGGAGGGCATTGGAAAGTCAAGTCACCTTTGACGATGGGGTCATGCAGGTCGGTAATACCAATGCATCCATAGTGATACCACGTAAAACACCTGGGAAGCGAATATCAATACGTTCAGCATGCGTGCAGGGCGCATTGTTAGGATAGAAGTATGCACTTTTCACATTCAATAAACTGTAAAATGCAGTGTGTGGTCGGTAGTTTTCAACGCGCGACTGCAGCCAGCAACACGTACCTGATGGTCAAACTTTTTATCACCCGACGCATTTTTCACCGGCCATTTGCAGCCAACTGGCGGAGAACGCTTCCGCAACTTGTTCTCCTCTTTCGATCTCGAGTCGTTCTTCACCTTGTTCTTCGCCCGATGCTCCTGATCCTCCTTGTCCTTTTCTCTTTCCTTACCCTTCCCGTCAAGCCCGTCTATACTCTTCTTCTCGCGCTTAAACCGCACCGCATCACCCTCGTCAGCCTTCTGTCGTGCCCTCTTCAGGGGTGGCTCCATCTCCACTAACGACGGCGCCTTCCGCTTTTTCACCCGTGTGACAGCCGCACTCTCCCCTTTCTTGGCCTTGAGCTTCTGAGTGAGATCAATGCGTCGCGCGCTCGCCGATGCAGCCGCAGATGTAGGCGCAAACCCACCCGATGTCCTGGTAGCGATGGACTCGCGTTTGATCTTCATGCTTTTCTTATTCCGAAGGGTTCTCACAACTTCGGAACCGGAATCGGAGTCGGAGCTAAAATCGGAAAAGGGAGACGGGGAGCGGGACAATACACAGATGGGGGAAGATTTGATGACTACGGGTTCACCGGGGGGGGGAGAGGAAGGAGCGTTGTTGAGGAGATCGGAGCGACTGATTTGGGGCATTTTTGCGATTGACTTCGAGCTATTGTCCCTTCGTAGAGTTGGATTGGCAGGTGAGTCGGAGGAGATTGTGAGAGGAGCTTTTGAAGCAGCTTTGAAGGAAGTCGTCGGCCGTAAGGTCGATTTGGACAAAGGCGAAGGTAAGGGGACTGGCGGAGGTGACCCGTATGGCTCGTTGTCAAAATTAGGCAGAGGTGGTGAGTGCGATCTCGAATCTGGGAGGAGCGGCGGCGTGGGTTTGAGCATCTTGTGTGCTGCAGGCTCCAGCTCCGAATCTGGTATAACTGAGCTCAAAGGAGGATCCTCAGACCTCATCTGGGAGCTTCGAGAAGCAACCATGCATGACACCTCAGATTCATCCTCAGAACCAAGCACTATGTCAGGAATTTCGGGAGATCTTGATGCTGGGGACCTTGACACTGACACTGAGGCCACACAAACCGGGGTCGGGAGCGGGACATGAACCTCGTGTTCTGGGCTTGATATGACTAACGTCAGGCTCTTGTGAGGTGTAACCGGCACAGGTGACGAAGGTGATGATTCAGGAAAGTGCGATATCGAGGGTGTTGTGGCTGGCGAAGGAAGCGTGGGCAGTTTGGGAAAAGGTGGCGAGTTAGCAAAGACTAGTCGTCGGAGCAACGCCACACTGCCAGCAGGAGGGAGGTCAAAGGTAGGTGAATGTGGAGCGCGAGCTTGAGTTGGAGAGGCTTCCTCGGGTGCTGATAGAGTAGGATGATTAACAACACCACAAATAGCAAACATAGCAAGGCGTACCACTGTTCATGCGTGCATCTTCGTCGGGTGAAAATAAGGGATGAGTATGCATCCATAGACATCAAAGATATGCGTGTACCTCTGTCATCAACCATCATATCATTGGATTCTGAAGATGATCCAGGAGGAGGCTCCCTGTTGTTCACCATGCTAGGCACTACTGAGATGTCAGTAGTCATATCTTCATGATCAGCTTCAGAAGTTCTGCTCTGTTTCAACTTGGGGCTGACAGCCAAATCCTCCATATCCCCAACAATCTTCGGGGATTCGAAACCATCTCTCCCTAGGGAAGAGTGGTGTTTAGTCATAATCGATAGACTCTCAGTTTGCAGGTGCATACCAGATGCTGATGCAGCTGCCTTTAATTGACGGGACCTCAATCGCGAGGGGGCACTACGGTCTGAGCCAGAGGAGCCTGTACGAGCACATTAGACGGGTTAAAGAAGGGGAGAAATTTTGGCCTCGTACCTGTGGTAGTTAATCTTTGCAATTGACGTGGATGTGAGGGTGTTTGAGGACCATTACCCGCATTGGTATACTGAGGCCGAACCACTTCTATGGCAGCAGAACGCGACAGGAGAATGTGTTCGGGCTCCAAATCCATAGCTTCATTCCCGATGTCTGGGTAGCTGGGTCGAACAGGGCTCGAGACGCGTTCCGGAAATGGCTTTAAGATTTCACAACCGGTCGACTTTTCCTCATAGACACGTGGGATCGGGGTCGCAACTGGGATTTCCAAAATTGAAGCTGTCGGAGGATCGACGTCAATTAGAGTATGGTCAAGTTGGGGCACAACGGTGGCAAATTCTATGGACATATTAACTGATGTTCCAATTGAAACAAGAGGCTCGTAGTTGACATACCTTGGGCACCTGGATCTATTGCTCGCTCCGAAAGCTCCCCCACCGAGCATTGAATGTGCTCTAGGCGGCTCATAAGTGATTCGGGGTCGTTACAATCAAAACTGGCCGTAATTTGCTTTTCAACCCTTTCCACCCGAACGTTAAGGGCTTTATTGGATGTGTTCTGTTGCCCATGCGATTCGCGCAAGACTTTCGTCAAATTCAGGAGGAGCTTCTGCGTATCGTTTTTGGCTTCTTTGAATTCAGCTGAGAGCTTTTCAAAGTTTGTTTCCAGCTTCTTGATCCCTGCGTCCGTGGATTCCTGGTGGGCGTTGAGAATGGGTGCAAGAGAAGCCACGATTCGGTCCAACACGAAGTTGCTGGTGGTGCTACTTCGTTGTAGAGGTGGAGAAGTCGGTGATTGTATATATGCAGAATTTGATTGAATTGGTGGCGGATTTGAACGTACGGGGGTTGGAGTTGGGATTGGTAAGATTTGGTGCGTCTGGTGGGGAACTCCATTGTGGCCAGGATTGACAGTAGGAGGACCATATTGAATGTAAGTAGGGGGACGCGATGCACCTGCCTCGTCTATCATACCCGTCGCCGTTTGTTGACACCGAACCAGGGCAGCCTGAGATCCCACTGGCATCTGGCGTTCCCAGTTAGCTGGCTGCGCAGGCTGCCTGTTTTCATGCATCCTGTATTGCTCCATCTGAGCATTGATCTGGGTATTAAGGTTGATCTTTCGCCTGTTTCCAGACATGTTGGAGGCCCTGTTGCTAATTTACGTGACATTTGAATTCAGAAGATCGTTGAAAAAGCAATCCCACACAACGCGTACACAAGTCGCTACAAAGCAGGCGCGTGCTACCTTTGGGCTCAAATATACATAATTAATAGTACATACAAAGAGAATATGAAATGTGAAGTTTCCGAGACATGTGGAACGGGAGTAGTGTCATTAAGGGGTCGACCACCTGACGGAAAATGGCCATGAAAGGTACTATGTATATCTCGAGGATCGAACTGAGGAGAGCCGAACGTCTTACGAACAAGCTCTGGATGTCAAGCTCTGGTTGGTGTCCGAGAAATCTTGAGTGCTTGAGCTTCTTTCCTCCAAGACGAGAAAAATCGCTTCAAGTCAATATTGGAATCAGTTTGGAAATCCCAAATCTGCTTCCGCTCGACCTGTACAAAATCTAACCAGAGTGGTTGGGGTGAAGCATGGTACGTGTCGAATAAGTGATTATCATAAGAGTCTTGTACATCTCGGAATTGGGCATGATGTTTCGATCATTAAGCGTTGCAGGCATAAAGTTCCTAACAGGACCGCCAGCTCTTCATTTCGGCCATCAAGTGAACGAGTTTGACTTCGAACTCAACGCATTACAGATTTCTCGTTGACTTGAATAAGGTTGGATATATCTTCGTTCTCGTAGATATCCAAAATCTGAGATTTGATCAGGTCATCGTTCAGCTGCTGGATCGAACAAGAGTAGGAGTATATCTCGTCGTAAATGAGCCTAGGGCCGATGGACTTTTGGTGCTCGTGAATTGCGCCCAGTAAATGCCCCCGAACCCGGTCAAATGGTGAAACTTGAGGTGAATCCTCTGTCCACGCCAAGTTCAGGTGGCTCAATATCGAGGGAACCTGTTTCCATAGGCTGGTCGAATCCAATGCGGATCATAGCTTTAGAGTCTCCAACCCCTCGTCGCTGGATAAGAGGATGAATGTAAGGACACCATTCCCTTGCTGTGTATTCGAGTGCTTGCTGTTGACTCTTCACGCCTCCGAAATACGAGTATATGATATTCTATAGACCTAGTAATGAGTCAGGATGACTACTAGTTCGATATAAGAATTCTACCTGCGCCACACATGTGAGCTGTTGTTGACAACACCTTAACACAAAGTGCACTGGTGTTCCGGGCGTGAAGATGTCGCCAGTGTTCCCGGTGGCAGGTCACACATCCCTGGGACTTGTGTGTGATGGCCACGGAAGCCTAAGGTTGCGACATAGGGATAGGAATATGTTTTCAGTTAGACTTGAACCTTCAGACTCAATCAATGTTATCAACAATGCAGATTAGATAAATGAGCAATTTTATGAAGAAGCAAGACACTTTGGTGAGATCAAATAACGTTTCCTCCGGATCTTCCCGAAGTCCACGTCTTATTTTGGTCTTCTTCAACTTCATCGAAACGCCGGAAGTAGTATCCTCAGGTGTGCGAGTCTCTAGATAGGCTCATGCAATGGATTTGCCAAGTACACATCTATCCCGCCGCATAAAACTATTTCTTACCACGTGAAGTGTAGCAATACAGCCACCATCACAGCCCAACGACGGGATAAAGACGATCTGTGTCATCGGAGCGGGGCCTGTTGGTTTGGCAGCATTGAAGGTTATCCTAGACTCACCAGAACATAAATCGGGGAAATGGAAGGCTACAGCTTTTGAGGCTCGTGATAAAATCGGCGGTGTGTGGTGGGTGAAAGCTTCATACCTTCCATTATAAATCTTAACGCTTTCTCAGGCTCCCTGCGCCACCGACTGGCGAACCTCCTCAGAGCTCCATCTACAATTCGCTTACCACCAACATTCCACATCCTGTCATGGCTTACTCAAGCTACTCATTTCCCCCGTCGACGCCATTGTTTCCCAATGCCTCCATCGTACTAAAATACCTGGATGATTATGCCAACCACTTTAATCTACAACCGCATATCCAGCTCAACACGACAGTCAAATCAGTTGCGTGGAACTCTTCTAGATGGAAAGTAACGACATCCACAGACGCCGATCTTCCTTTCGATCTAGTGGTTGTGTGCAATGGGCATTACCGGATACCCAGATACTCAGATACCCCTGGTATTGCTAATTGGCTCTCTTCGGGCCGGGCCAGTCACTCGGCGTCATACAGGCACCCACACAATCTCGGAGACACCGTGCTCGTAGTCGGCGGTGGTCCGAGCGGTCAGGACATCTCAGCAGAGATGTGCACCGCTGCTCGCGTCGTTATTCACTCTGCCACTGGTGCCTTAGTAGAGGACATAGGCAATCTTAAGCGACGAGGTCGCGTCTCACAGTTCGGCGATGAGGGCCAGGTTACCTTTGAGGACGGAACAGTTGAATCTGGAATCAGCCACTGCATACTTGCAACAGGTTACGAATACTCTTTCCCCTTTCTTGCAGACGATATCCTTCGGCAAACTGTACCCCCGCCGATACCTCCGCTCCCTAAGGAGCTCTACAACTCTACGTATGATGTATTTCCACTCGCACGGCATATGTTTCCACTCAACACGACGTTCCCACCGACTAGTCTTGCATTCCTGGGCCTTTTGGTCCGTGTGGCTCCTTTTCCCTTGGTAGAGGCCCAGGCTCGCGCAGTACTCCATGCATTCTCAACTCCGGGGAGTTTGGAGCCGATGCAGGAGGCAGTGGATATCATCACACGGTACGAGGAGCTGCGAATGCATGTCGGTGATGAACCCCTTGCAATCGCAAAGGCGTGGCATCGGTTTGAGCCCATGCAACAATTCGAATACAGGGATGCCATGTATGAATTTTGCGTGGCATCGAACGGCGATCTAAGCGCAGCGTGGAAGGGAATAGAGGGCGGCGGAGATGGCGGAGATGGTTCTTATACCAGGGTGCCAGAGTGGGAAAAGGAGATGTATTCCAAGAAAGATGTGCTCAGGAAAGCTTGGAAACGTTTAGAGGAAATTGGAGAGGCGGAGGAATGGGTCAGGGGCGTTGGAAATGGAGGACTGCATGAGTGGGTTGACATGACGAAGAGATTGGAGAAATGGATGGAAAATAATGCGCGGGAGAAGCCAAAATTGTAGCCCCAGTCTACCGTCGGTATACTTATCTGCCGTAGCATGATGGCTTAAAACTCTTGTAGGGACAATAAGGAATCGTTATGGGCCGCAAATAAAGATTTTTACCTGTGTTGATATCCCAGAGCTCCTTCCGCTCGTTCGGTGACACTCCGACGACCGTCAATGCCCTGTCCAAGTTCCCGGCAGAAAAATTGGGTTGGAGCATGGTGCAACTCGTATAATTGATGATCATTAGCGCCTTGTCGATGTTCCTATGATGAAACACCGCCGGCATGAGTTTCCTGGCCGTCAATTCTCCATCGAATTGCAAGGGGGGCGGCTTAAGTTATAACTTACCTCATTACAGAATTCTCGTTGACTTTAGTATGGTTGGATATGTCTTGGTTCTCATACATATGCAAAATCTGAGATTTGATCAGGTCATCATCCAGTTGCTGGGTAGGAGTATATCTCGTCGTCAATGAGCCTCGGACAGAGAGACCTCTGGTACTCGTGAACTGGACCTAGTAAATACCCCCACTCATGAAGAATCGTTCCCCGATCGAATACTGAAACTTGAGGTGAATCCTCTATCCACGCAAAGTTCATGGTGAGGTTAGGCAACTCGATATCGAGGGCAGGGATTGCCACAGCGCTCCACGTTCCACCGTTGGGATCGAATTCAATGCGGATTATAGCTCTAGAGGCACCATCTCCCCGTCCCTCGAAAGTGGGGTGAATTCAAAGGCATTCCTTCGCCGTGACTTCAACTGCTTTATGTTGGTTCTTTGTATTACCGAAATAGGAGGAGTAAATGGTCTATAAAACTATGTCGTAGACTGGTAGGCAATGTGAGACTCCTAGAACGTACCGCGTCGTTGTGCGACAAACGAGAGACGTTACTGACAGCAGTGCCTTGCAGCCTAATTCTTCTGGATAGTCCTCCTTCGGATACATGAGAGTCGCGAAGGCCTTGTCGCCGTCGGATAGGTCATAATTTGCGGCGAATTCGGCACGTCGGGAACTAAGCTCAGAAGGAATTTTATAACTAGGGTAAGCACGCCGTGGGCGTGTTCACTAACAAGGCGCAGCAAAGACAGAACAGGTTAAAGACGCGTTATTGAAGGTTCAAGCTTTGAGGATACCAGAAACTTTGCAGAAACTCACAACGTTGAGTAGTCGATAGGGAGTGCCACACCGCCACACCTACTTGCAGATCCGAGTCCAGAGGTACTTGATTACATGATAGTGTATTATTTTTTTGGTGATCGCTCCCTCCAGAGAACGAACATGTAATCATCTGTAAACGTGTAAATTTACATGTAGAACTAAAGATAACAAGCAGCTTACATCTCCATTGTTCCAGAAGAAAACGTTGGTGGCTTCAGCCGCGAAGGACCGCAGGTGTGTAGGTTCCTGATAGTCCCGGCTGCGCTGCTCTTGTTGGGGGGTTGGATAGAAACGCGATGGAGTCGGCGTTCTGTAGACAGTGGTATATTGGGAAGCAACATCAGATGCTGGCCCAGTAAAATGAAAAGGAGCCGGCGCGTAGAAGGAGCCGGTGCGTCGCGCTCTTCATGGATTACGCTTCTGCACTAGTACAAGTATCAATAAATGTATGCTGAGCGACACAAGAGTTTCGTTCCACAATGAGCAGGAAGAAGCCGTTCAACTTGTTCAATAGCGTTGCCGTCCTGTTCAGCAATACCAGAGCCAACGGTCTCGGGGGTTTGTGGCCCAGAACGAGAAGGGCCAGGCGTATCTGAAGAGATTGCATCCGGGCCAGATTGCTGCCAATCCCCGCCAGAGAAAGTCCGAGGTTGGCGTAGGGTACGGAGAGCGGAATCAACTAGACGCAGGGCAACCTCTAACAGCGCAATGAAAACGACGCATATAGCGGGTAAGAATAGCCTCCCAGGCTGTAGCTATAGACAGGGGTCTGGAGCCTGGGGAGGACAACAACGCGGAAACCGTAAACAAAGCGACCAATCCTGTGGCTTATGTAAAAGAAGAAACTGAGTATGATGGGAGGGGCTGCACTGTTCAGCAACGCGGGGCGACAGCGTGGGGTACACCCCCCAACCAGCTGAGAGCAAGGTCTTCAACTTGTAAGCTCCCCATAATATACCATAGGGAACCGTTAAATGAGCGTTTGAGTCATCGTCGAACGTCAACCACAATAACATAAGTAGACTCAGAAAGTGGTGATCTGTGTTTGACCTGTAGCTGATTATGATACAAAGGGGACCAACAGGACACTAGCAAGGCAAGGAGCCAAACTTCAACTCGCTACCTCAAGCAGTCGCAGCAAGTGTCCAAACGTTGAGACGATCAGCATCCCCACAGAAGAAGGAAGGGTCCGATGTGCAGGCTTGCCCACATTGGATGTCGGCGACCTGCGTCGCATTGACATCCGGTGCAGTTCCACACCCTAAGTAGAGGACGTTACAGGTGGAACAATCGACAAGAATTTGCCAAAGACATACAGCATTCAGAACCAAACTCAAGGCCTGCGAAGGTTTGACCCGCGGCAAAACAAGTGTTGACGCATGTCTGGGGAGTGACCGCTGCTGAAGGCTGAAGGTGCAGAGGGAAGGTTCGGTTGCCGACGCTGTTATCACTAAAACCGGCATTAGCCATGTCGTGGATCTAGGAGAAGGTTTCTAACGTGAAGCATCCGTCATACGCCCATGAAGTAGTGTTAGGGCCAACGATGGTCGCGGGGATTGTCGGGAGTGGCCTTCCATTACTAAACAGATTAATACGACTTGGTCCTCCGCAGGTTTCATTGACATTGGCTGCACATGGGACGTTGCAATCGGTGGCGTTAGCCAGGACAGCTGGGAATTGGATCGAATAATCGCAGTCTTATATCAAAGAACGAAAGTCAGGAACACAAGACGCTGTGGTAGCAGAGGAGACGTACAACATTCGTCGCCAAATTCGACCCCTGCAAAACCAAAACCGCCGGCATCGCAAAAGGCCTGGCAGGTTTCAATGGTCAAGGTGTTAAGTAACAAGGTTTCAGCGGCGAGCGTGCGTGACCCGGCAAAGTCTCTGTGCAGCAAATCTCATAAGCAAGCCATAGATGCATTGGAACAAAACGAGAGACACTTACGTGAAGCAGCCAAGCGATGTCCATACAGTCGGTATGCCAGCGGAGATCGAGAGAACTTTATTGAGGCTGGGGAAGACATAGTTGAGTTCGTTGTTCCAAGGTCGAGTAGTAAAACGCACAATGGAGCAACAAGGGTGTTGGTTCCGTTTCCAAAGACGGCTGATGCATTTCCTGAGCATGCAGCTCCTCTGTGTCAAGCTTGGTCAGGGCACACTACGAAGAGCGTTGGTGTAGCGGTCTTACGTGAAGACGGTGTACTGGATTCCAGGCGTTATCCCGACGACCGTATCAATAGTGCCCACGGTAGTGTTGGTCGGATAACATGTCCTTGCTGAAGATGTAAGGGTGATATTTTGGCACACCCCTTTCACACCGCCGTGCTACAGAAATGGTGAATATCCAAAACATGGGGGACAAGGGTGAACATACGCAATACTGGAGGTCGACAGCAGCGACTGCTGAGGCTAGAAGGGCACAAGAGGCGACAAGTTTTGTTACGATCTGCATTTCTCTAAAGGGTACTGAGCATTAGTTCTATCCTGACGCCTTTTAAAGCTCCCTGCCTGGGCTCTCCTCTAGCTTCTGGGATCGCTAATCATGCTCAACATCGGAAATGTGGAGAGAGTGCGAGGCACCCCATGTGCTTGCCGGCAGTAGTGCTATGAGATGGAAGGTCTGGTGAACAGCGAATGTTTGGCAGCCTGTTCTTTCTGACACCAGGACATGGAAAGCCGACGTTCAACTGACCTCGGCCTCTCATGGAAGTCCACAAGATACAGCCCAACGAATGATCATATCAAGCAAACCTTGGACGAGATCATGGAAGGATGTCATGGCGAAGCAGAGAAGACGTGGAAAAGACAATGAGCTCCTGAAGAATGCGGCAAGTACGGCAGTCACACGATGTCAAGGTGCACATGTAGCTTGGAAAAGACACGTTAGAATGGGTTAAAGGATTTAAGAGAGCCTGGTGCGGCTTGAGGCCTTGAGGACTTGGTTGTCACAAATCTGATGCAAATTTGATGCTTGACGTTGATATTCAAATACATAGACTTGTTTGTCACTTGATTATCATTCGCTTAAGTATAGTACCAACCGTAACGTAAGTACTGGCAGTCAGACTCGAACTTTGTGGAGTTTTATGGGCGCGTACCTGACCAGTTCTTCGATAAGATGATATCCTACCTCGAAGGAAGACTCACATTGATGTTTTTTTTTAGAGCGGCTAAGAAAAGATAGCGATGGCTTTACTACAAGACCTTGAAGTTGTTGGAAAGGAAATGCATTTGCGGTCAGCCGCTGTGTATATAAACCACTTGAGACTAAATGCAAGCCTCAAGTCACTTGTTGCTTCCCGTCATCTTTTCTGTGCAAGCTTCGAAGCCCACACGGCACCACACTCATTCAAACCAGCACTATGGCCGTCTCGGTTCGCGTTGTCGGCACCTTACTTGTCATCTGTCTCCATGTCAGGCTTGTATCGACATCACCCGCTCAATTTGGGTCACTAAGCAAACACGCCAAGTGGATGTGGGCACGACAAGTACGGCAAGATATTCCCTCACAGGCTCAGGCTGCTTCATGGCCTACGAATCACTCTCCGGAGATGGACAAGACGGGCGTGAACGATCCGCCTTACCGGCTTCCCCGCGTTGCAGATGTCTTCAAGATGGTGGCTGACACCGAAGCTCATCAGAGTGCCAAGCAGCAAGTACACGCATCACCAACCGGGACACCTCAACTTCTTGCTCTCACACCGACTTCCTTCCCGCCTACCCAGCCGTCGGCTGTTCTGGTCCCGACCACTACTATCGTGCAGCCCTCTTCGCCGTATCGTGGTCCTGGTCTCGTTATCCCTTCATCTACTATCGATCCTGAAGCCGCTCCTGCTCCCACGGAATCTAGTACCTCGCATGCAGATCCTTTGAAGGAACCCAGCGATAATCCTCCGGTCGCGAGCCATCCGAAGATATCTGGTACAGACGCTAACCCTACGGAAACTAGTGAGATTTTGGATACTGCACAGCCTACGCCCATCACTTCCCCCTCTCGCAAAGGATCGATGCCTGTTCACAATCTTGTCGTGATTGGCGCAGTGATGGCGGGCTTGATAGTGTTGATGTTCTTGGCGTATGTTGTCCTCAACCGCCGCTTATTCGCCATGTGTAGGAGAAAGAAAGAGGATCACCCAGACTCATGGAAGAAGATCAGTTCACCGCCACCGCCTGGGACCTATTATGGTGCGGAGAAAGAGATCGAGTACCAGACGCCTCATTCGCCGCGCTCAGCGTCCTCGGTGTATTCCAGTCGAAGAAGCGGAGAGTCTACACCCGATTCAAGTGGTCCTGTTATAGATATCGGTAGGAACTATCCACGAAGCAAGTTCTCCCTCTGTTCATCGGAGTACCCTCCTTCCGACGTCGACCTCAGTTCGGAGGCTTACCTCCACTGTGACGACACCGCACGTGCAACCCTTTGTGCCAGCTCAGAAATCCTGCCCTCGTACCAGTTCTATGACCCGCCGCCTGAGGCTTTCGACGATCGGTGTCATTCCAGGGCCCACAGCGTGCCGGTAGTTTGCCCTACCACTTCTCTGGGTGCTCCCGAACTTATGTTACGCGCAATACAGCACAGGAGGAGTAGATCGGTCTCTGGTCTTGCATACACAGTCAAGTCACAGTGGCAGGAACAGCGTGAGTCGGTATCTTCGGCGGGCGGTTGGGGTGAGAGTCCACAGAGTCCCAGTGGGTGGCCTTCTGCGATCTAGTACTGGCACAAATCTGTAACATTACCTTGTATATACATACGCTCTTTTGTTCAAATTATATGTAAAAGGGATTGCTCCTTGATTCTCTTTACAAAGTTAACCGAGTTCTGTCGGAGCTTTGGCTTGCGCACGTGTCGCATAGTGCACGACCTCCGGACGAAAGGAACCTTCAGTGATAGGACAGGTGTCTTTCACCCTGATGGTCACCATATTGTCACCCTGTCGGATAGACTCAATGCAGGAAAGGGGGGCGACACTGTTCCTTTTGAAGTTCGGCATCGAGGTCGATGAACGGCCAATACCCACAGCCCGTCTCGCTGTCTCCATACTTTGGCAGAAAGGGGGTGCAGGCCTTCGAAGTCTCTCCTAGTGGAGAATACATCGCATTCACTGGCATCGACGAAACTATCCCTGACGAAGGAGGAACTGCGAGAATGGGGGGGCGAGATGATGCCCGAGTTATTGGCAGTACCGAGGGCCAGGAAGGGTTTACGAGCCTCCGACTATACAGCTTCTCGACTGGCCAAATGGTCCCACTAACAGGCGTACGGAAATATCGCGACATCGAAGCCTTCTGCTGGAGTCCTAACGGTAGTTAGGCTGCGACAAGGCCGCGGGTCCGAATTTGTCGAGAGAGTGTGACTTTGGAAAGTATTTCAGTCAAGGATCCAACCCAGGCTCCCCATTACATCGGAACGAACCCACGTTCTCCTTCGGGACGCAAAATCTGTACATCATCGGGAGTCATCAACGCTGTAGAGTTATGAGCCACGGAATATCCTTGATGTAAGAGCATTTTCAAACAGAGGCAGATTTCGCAGGAGGGGAGTTAAACCGGGTATATGGGATCGAAGAGGATGCCATACGCATCGTCTATGCAGGAATACACCCTATGGCAGGCCCTGCTGTTGCCGTGGAGGTGTGTTCGAACGTCGAAACCCATATCGACATCGCTTTCATGGACGTAGGGAATCCTGTGACAATTTTCCGTACGCAGGACGAGGCGATCTGGTTCGGGACGTGGAATGTAAAGATGACATTCGATGAGGAAGGTAACGTCTGGTATATCGTCGCTGCGGTGCTTACTTTAGGTATTTGCCGCGAACCTCCCTAATGTGTGGGCCTGCCGAGTTTCCGCCGATGGTCAAGAAGATCCAGTTGCAGCTGTCGTCACACCTACAATGGCTATCTGACGCTCCCGCATTTACGGCGGACATTATTCGGTGGCAGTCTTCCGATGGAACATGGTTCAATGGAATAATTCGGTATCCACCTGCGTACCGAATGTCAGATGAACCTCGACCGACGGTTCTGTTTATAGTCCTTGAAGGTAATGTTTCTCTTTGCCGACCAATCGGAAGATGTTGATATGATAATTCCTCATAGGCGAGACATCCCTGGAGAGTACCAACCGGAGAATCCCAATCATACTGGGATACTGATCGCAGTATGAATTAAGACTGCATGCCCTATTTCTGCAACTGGCGTGAGCTTCTGGTAGTAGCCGGATACCTTGTTATCTCACCGAATTACCGGGGAAGTGAGTGTTGAGCAAGAGTGAACTATTCATTGGGTGGGCCTCAGCATGGTGGACGAAGTGATCCGTCGCGGCCTCGCAGATCCCGGCAGGCTGGGAGTTGCGGGATGGAGTCACGGTCAGTGGCGTTTCCGCTCGATGGAATCCTCAGGTATTCAGTTACTTGGTGGATCACCAACGGCATGGGGAGTGACGAAAATCAAGAGCCATTTTAAAGCTGCGATCGTAGGGGCAGGTTGGGAAGGGATGGTCATGCATTCTGGATCACCCGAACTTGAGCGTTCTCCGTGAACAGAAAAAAGTTCCGATTCTGACGTACAACACGGAAGAAGGAGATCGGTCAGAGTGCACCGTGGGACTATGACGGTTGAGAAAGATGGAATACCAGCCCGGTCCCCTGTGTCGCCGACGTTACGACCGCTGTCTTGATTTTGCATGGGGAGAAAGATAAAAGCGTGCATGTGGGGCAAGCGATGGGGCTCTGGCGCGGCCCAAGCGTCGAGCATCGGAAAGAGCGAGGGAGGCCTGCTCACCTGATGCTCTATTCAAGGGAGCCGCACGGGTAAGCAGGGTTTAAAAGGGATAGAGGAGCAACGACTGACATCCTTGAGTGTAGATTTGTAGAGCGCAAGCATGCAGAGGATGTACTCAAGAGGGTCCTTTCGTATATCGACAGGTGGTTGTAGCCAAAAGGGTGATCGTGAAGCGTTGAATAAGGGAATACAATTGCATTACTGATACGTTATTAGCTCGACAACGAGAAAGCATAGCACGAGATAGCAAAAAATACAGCGTGATAGGGAGCACAGATAAGGATTCGTTCATCACTCATTAAGAAACGTACGCGCGCAAGGCAGCCTCCTGTCATCTGAGGGACTCGTCTAATCTTCCGAGATCTTCTTTGGCGGCTAGTAGTACCTCCTAAGGAGGCTTCAATGCCATAATTTCAAATGTGTGGTGTGGACTCACTGTGACGAACGCCTGTCTTGCCTCGTCCTTGATCTCCTTCCACCTTTTTTCGTACGTCCTCAAAAGCTCATCGTACTCGTCCCTCTGCCTCCGATCCCCCCTCATAGCTGTACGTATGACAGCACGAAGGATGCAAATTCCCGCTACCCACTCAACTTCGTCAGACTCCCAAACCGCATCTCGTGCGATCATCTCGGAAAAGGCACGCCCCATTGCGTATGCGTATCCGCTGTTATCAGCATCCCCCGCATGGCCCATACCAAGCATTCCAAGCTCCAGTGCAGCCGAGTGGATATTTGCCCACTGAATATGATCCTTGCGGCGCTGGCGATCGTTCGCTATGCGCTGCATATCGTCAGTCATCGATCTTGATGTTGACGACGAAGGCATTGGTGATATGTTTGGCACCCATGTCGCGAATTTTCGCACATGCATCTGTATGGCACGAGGTCCTGCCATTGGCCCAGACACGCCAGCGTGCACCACAGATGGCGTAAAATACAGAGAGGCATCGAGGTAACGGCGAAGATAAGCATGTGGCTCTCTGTTGTCATTGAAGTATCCGGACTTTGTCTCCGTTGAAAGCGCCTCAAAGAGAGCTTCGACAACGGCAGTTAATGGTGTCGGGGACGGATCAGAGATGGCGAAAGTCTGGATCATGTTTGCAAGACTGGAAGCCTCCACGTTTCGGAGAAATGCATCGCGAATAGTCGATTTGGTTATGGTGACCTTGATATGCGGAGAAGGCACAGTGGGTATTGGTGTTGGAATTGGTATTGGTGCTGCGTTGTGAAGTGTTGCATATTGCACCGGGGACACAACAGGTGGGCGGGTCACGGCAGAATTGGCAATGGCGGGGCTGGAACTACTTTCCGCATGGGCATACGGTATGATAGTCGTCGTTGCTATGGAATTCCAACTGGGTATGTCGGTTGGATTCTCGTGGACAACGACTGTGAGGAACGATGAGACGACGAAAATCAGCCAGCAGGATCCACAGGATTTTACCTTTTTCTGGACTCTTCTTGGTGCCAGACCTGGGTCTGCCTTCAATCTTGCGGCGATTCCTACCTACGGTGTTCTTGAACCAGTTATAAATTTGCTAAACGAGAATCAGAGCGGGGATTAGAGTGGAATCTGCGGAACAACCAGGGCACAAACCTCGCGAAACTTGTTATCCGCTTCATGCACACCCAGAAACTCGGGCGGAAGCCCAAATTGTGCAATGAAATCTGAGGCCCGCTCAAGTGCAAATTTCTTTGCATCGCCCCTTATCGAACCTTGGGATCTTCGTTCAAATTCTACTAGATTGCTGCAGATAAAACGTCGTCAGGCAGAACGGCTCCGAGGACCTGGAACCCATTCTACCTCTTAAGAAATGTCAGCTGTTGGGGGGTGTAAGCTTTCGGAAGCCTAGGTTTATGTACCCTAGGATCGCTGGCCATCGTACAAGCAGGGAAACCTGGTCTTGGGGATTTTAGCAGCTGATCGGAAAATGCCGGGGTACCTCGTGTTCGGATTTCTTTCGATTCTATTGCACCACACGACGTTACGTCGTTAGTATTCCATAAAGCGAATGAATATGCATGAAATAAGTATCTATGGATATTAAGGTATAAGGTATATATGTGCCCCAGCAACACCCGCAACTCAGTTGGAAGGTTTCCGGGAGATGGCAAGCCACATCGGGGTGAAGAGCTTTTGGAAAGTTGTCAGATGAATGTCAACGAACATGAAAGGATTCACAAACCTTAGTTTGGCCACCCTCCACTAATGCGTCGCCGGCGACCTTCAGTGATTCACCAACAGAGTGTGTGCCTTTTGGCACCAAGCCGACCCATTCCATCACGCGTGTAGCATTGTGGGTGACAAGCTTACCGCTCCAGCTCATACGCCAGACGGTGAAATAGTCCCAGAAGGTTTGAGCCTTGGAGATATCACCTTCCAAGGGGTAGTACCAGGGTACGGCATCAGGACGGGCGGCCAAGTCCTCCTCGTGCTCGATTTTGAAGCCGACAGTCTCGAGAGCTTGACGAGCCAAGCGAAGAGGGCGCATCTCAGGAATACCGTTGCCGATCTCAATGCGGTGAGCAAGCTCCTTGTGCGAGGTGATAGAGGGATCCCAGGTGTCGGTCATACACCATTCGTAGACACCGAACTGAGGAACTAATGAGCCAAAGCGGAGTTGGTATAATGAAAGATCACTGACAACTCCTCCGGGTTTCAAAATCTTGAAGATCTCGCCATACACGCCCTCCCAATTAGGAGCATGAACAGTAGCCTCGATGGCGTAGACTAAATGTAAACTGTCAGAGAAAAAGAAAAGTTGTGACGTTTTTCTTCCTACGTACCGGCATCGAAGGAGTTTTCGCCAAATTGCTCAGCGAGCTTCATGAAGTCACCCTTGACGAAGGTGACCTGCGGCTCGAGGCCAGCCTTCTTGGTGTACTTCCTCGCACGGCCAATCTGGAAATCGTTGTTATTCAAGCCAACGATGTTCGCGTCGGAAAATTGAGCAATTTCGCGAGCGGGGCCACCGACACCGCAGCCGACGTCAAGGACGCGCATACCAGGGCGGAGGTTCATTTGAGCGGCGAGGTAGTGCTCATGACGGGCAAGCGACGCAAGGAATGCTTCTCCCTTGTAGAAGCGCGAAAAGTGGAAGGACTGGGCCCAACCGTACTCGTACAGCTCAGTAGCACCATCGTAATAGCCTAATAGACATGAGATCGACGCATACCGAAGGACCTTGGCATAAGAACTAACCGTTAACGACCTCGGTGTAGCTGTCGAGACGCTTGTCGGTAGCATTTTCACTCTCTCTCTTCAAGTCCTGCTCCCAGAAACCATTGTAGTTCTCGATGCGGTTACCCACACGGCCGTCAGCAGAAGGTGCAGACATTTTTATTCTGAAAGTGAGATACGTCAGAAAGGGGTTCATTGAATACATAGCGGCAGTCAATGTCATGACACGGCACCAATTCAATGAGGGGGGACATGCAGAGTGTAGTTGACTGGACGTAAAGCAGAGAAAGGTAATCACTTACATAGTAGAACGAGGGTAGGTAGTGGGGGAGGGAAGGAAAGGAAGGGTTAGTGGGAACCGACTAGCAAATGGAGTGACTTTTAAAGGAACTTCGAATCAGGTCACCTCAGTTTTTTTTATTAACAGCTGGCACACGTGATGGCGGCGACCCTGAATTCATCGTACGAGTTTCGGTCGCATTTTGCTGTTTTTTACTTAATCATGACCCCTAGAATCCTTATTTCTGTCTTTGTTGTACGGAATGGGTGGACGATGACAGACAATTTGCAAACAGCGTGCCGAAGTAAGTAAGCTTAAAATGGAGGGCGTTTCTCTTCATTACATATTACAATTGCATGTTACAGAAGCGCAGTAGGGCGAAATATAATAAAAGTGCTATGCATGGAGTGAGGGAGCGATTACAGGTCATAAACAACCCGTCCTCCAACCCAAGAGTACGGATAATTATGCTGGTAGAAGTTTCGTAGAGTTTTACGGCTCGCGAGTCGAGGAATAGTTGCACAAGATGCTCCCAACTGTATGTCGGACGGACGCATGGTTAGAACACAGAAGGCAGGGTCACGCAGAAGACGTACCACGACATGGTGTTTCGTGTCGAAGAAGTCGGTGGAGTATCTGACGGGAGGAAAAGTGGGTCAAAAAGCAGGATGATGAGTGAATGCGAACTTACCCGGTAAACAAATTCGTCGGCGATAGGCCTTCATGCGTATCGAATAGAGTGGAAGTCCACTCCCAAACGCCGCCGTTCGAGCCCTTACCGTTCGTTCTTTCCAGGCCAGTCGTCGCACTAGTATTTATAACGTGATCAGGAGGGGAACCAAAGCAGGAGTATATGCCGCAGAACTCACGGGACAGGGTGCCAGTTCCTAAACCCAGTGTTGGACCCGCCTTCATGTCCAACTTCGTACGTGTCGAGGAACAGCCTCAGCTCGACTTCCGTCGGCAATCGGCCCCCTTTCGAGTGTGCGTATGCCAAGAGGTCATCATACGATGTGAGCACAGGCCAGTGCTGCGCTATCGCCATCGGCACTGGGCCATACATCGTCCGAACCATGATCTCCCCGTCCTCATACACCCAGCTGCCCGGGAGCTTCGAGGCATCTGCGCCATTCTCCCTCCAGAAAGCCTCAAATTCGCGGTTGCTGACGGGTCGCCATTCGGCACGGAATGCTGCCACTTGGAATTTTCTCGCGGGGCTCTCGTTGTCCCAGCCAAAGACATGGTCGTCCACATTCTCGGCGACACCATCCAGAGCATCGTCGCCTTCGGAGTCTTCGTGGCCGAGTGTAACGGTTGCAGGGCCAAGGACGACAGTAGAAATTAATGGAGTGGGTGTTGCGTCCCATTGAGCGGTAAGCAGCTCCCATGGTGGCGTGGTGAACCCTGGAGGAGGAAGCGTACCGCTGCCTGCCCGTTGGATGAGCATGTACAACAAGGTCTATACCGTGAAGACATCAGCCATGGAGAAGTCGCAGACGAAAGCGAAAGATGGAAATCTACCTCAATGTGGAACCCCTCGTGCTCGAGAGTCATGACGAGAGTCCTGGCAATCTTCCGTGTAAGGCGACGCTTGCCAGTCTGAAGGTCATTGTACAGTTCAACGAGTCTCCCGCGGACGTTGTTTCGGAAGCTGATGATGGACTCGAGGACAGGCCAGTCTTCGTCTTTCTCGGGAACTTCGGAGTGGTTCTACAGTATTGGAGTTAGTTTATACCGAGCAAGAGATCGAAATAAACGTACATGGCAATGATCCGGATCGTCGACGTGGGGGTCGATGCCTCGCTGTTTAAAACTCTTTGTTAAAGGAGAGGGGAAGGGAAGGCGAGGATCGGGTGTACGCACTTCGAATATATTCCAGAAATACTGGGGCTCGCTCGCACCTCCACCGATGGCCTTTGACAAAAGCATGTCGAGGAACCTGTGGAACGACAAGGGTAAGTAAGTGATTTGGATATGGGGAGGGGAAGTGTTGTTTACGTCGGAATATGGCCGATGTAGAACAAGCATTTGTGGCGAAGATCGATGGGCTTCTGATGAAGCATCTCCTGCGGAATCATCTGCAGGGTGATCAGGTCCCAAGTGGACCATACATTCTTCCATTCGTCGATGGTGGGGATATTGCCACTAGAGGGCAGGGGAGCAAGAGTGAAGCCGGGAGTCTGGAGGAGGGGTGTGTAGACGAATGTAGGTCGTTCGAGAGTGTAGGCAACATAACCGCCAACCACTGGCGTGGAAGTGACAGCACGAAGACCAGCAAGTGAGAAGGATGTTAGGTGTTGGGCGGCGTGTGGTAATGCTGAGATGGGCTGCAGAGGAAGATGAAGTTATGTATTCAGTGTTGTATTGTGATGAGGCTTACTGTGGACAAATCCATATCTTCTCGTTTCAGAGAGATTTGACTGGGACAAGAAACCAGAACGTCGAGCCTGCTATCACAATCTCCAAGTGACATGCCTATCTTCTCCCAATTCTTGAAGCATGGGGAGCTGAGAGTCGCTTCATTCGGAATGCAGAGGCCTACAAAGCCATCTCTTGCGTAGGTGTCGAATACTGACGCCACGACATCGGGTTCAATCGTCGTAGAGTCGACGCAAACGTAGACTATTGGAGTTTGGGAGAGGATGGGCTCAGAGGCTTTGGGAGAGGATGGGGAAGAGGTAACCGACGACGGAGTCGTAGACCTCGAGTTTGAACGGTCAAAGACCGATTCCAGGGAGGAAGAGGAAGAGGAAGGTGAAATCATGGTACAAATTGGATAGAGGCAACGACTTGGCTCAGATGACAGTGCAAGAGCAAGTGTGGGAGGATATAGTGGGCAAAACAGCATTTTATAGCGGAATTTAAACTAACAACACGTACAAAGCACCGAAATCCCCTTGAATCGATACCCCAAAGACTGGACATCGATTGGTGGGCCACCTGACGAAAAGCATGTCAAATGATAACGAATTAGGAATGCCGAGTATCCAATTGCATCGAAAGAACGGATGTCCCTTGTCTTGGGTGCGATCGACATGGTCTTCGGAGCATGGAAGGCACTCCATAAGTCGCTCAAAACCCTTCAACCTTCACTCAAAGCCCTGAGATGTACCAAGAGCCCGCGACCCTCCCCGGGTGGACGTGTTCGCCTCGAGGTTATCCCGTTTCCGACGGCGTTCCGTACCCCCGGAAGAGGTGATAAGCCCATAGTCCATCCACACATTTGTCCTCAAGCAGACGAAGATCCGAAAGTCGGACAACAAGTTCGGGTGTCGGCGGAGCACACGTGACGCGTAGAGAAACAGGAGGCTTTCCTAGAGCTTTCTGATGAGCACGAGTAGTTGATACGGAATATTGAAGGGTAATGGCAGATGCAGAGTCCCAAAGTTATAGAAATCACCGAGGCGGGGCTGTTGGAGGGACTCTGGAGATCAACTGAACTTATAACGGTCGTCCAGAGGGCCAAAGTTACGTTCCTTGAAGGGAAAGACGCGTCGAGGGTTAGAGAATAGCATGGGCGAAAGGAAACTGGATCATCTCATACATCTGTGCTATTTCTACTCTCCCTTTAAACTCAGACGATGGTGTGCTCGACGCGCTCAATTGCGTGCTCGACATCACGTGCGGCAATCGCGTGGCGCTTAGTTGTAGACGACTCTTCTCCTGTTGTCGTGACTGTAATTCGTCCTATGGTGAACTTTTCGCTGAGGTTGCCCTATCTGCTCGGCCAGCTTCTACATGACAGCTTGACGACTAGCTCAAGTTGTACTACCTCTGAGTGTAATACCACCTTTGCTTTGCTTCCGCTCAACGAACTCGCTTAAATAACCAAAAGGTAAAATAATTTTTCATACGAAAATTTATATTGAATGGCAAATTGTACCTGGGGCTATTTTCTTAAACCGCTCGGACCATAAGTGCCGACAAACTATCGACCTTTTCCCTGCCTTTTCCAAAAGTACAACTAACAACACCCCTCCATTGTGCAGTGTCTAGAATGGGAAGTTCTTTCTCACAAGCTTTTCAACGCTCGCCCCGACTCTCCGTATGTCGCAGGGAGCTTCAACTGGGCACCTCCCTTTTCTATCATAGTGGCACACTTCTTCCATACTCGTGCTCTCCTGGATGATTGATCGGCCGCATTAAATTCCCTGTATGCAACTTTAGGCCTTGACGGTTTCATGTCGTAGCTTTGTCGGTCAGTCTGGATCCTAAGAATATTTGTGTCTCTATGTGATTGGACGCGGCAGTCATAGTATGCGTCCACTCTCTATCAGCTCCCGCAACGTGTATTAGGGGTGCTTATGGCCTTCTCATTTACCCGGAGAACTCGGAGAACCTTAATTGCAGCGATTATGAGAAGTGCTGTCACCTCAGAACAGGCGGACATCTCGATGCGCTCGACGTGATTACTCGACGTGACTTACCTCACTTGTCTACCTACACCTTTCCTATCAAAGCACGAGGCTGAAATGGATGTACCGTCACCTGTCTGGAACCTGCTGGCGTATTGGACGTTCTTAACCTAATCTGCAGCGCTATCTCCTTTGTTTTCTCTCCGTTGCCTATTATCACCGAATTGTTACAGCGCACTGGCTAACTGCGATTGAGCGCTTTACATTAGAGTGCAGTCGGCCGAAATCTGTACTGATCTCCATTAGCCAATTTCTCAGGCCGTCTAATTCAATACAGTGGCAAGTTCCCTGAGGCCGTCCATCCATTGATGTCAATCTCAATAGAGTCCTTCGGACGAAGTAATTAACCCTTTTAACTGGGTCGCTGATGACTCCAAGGGTTTTCTTTCGACCCAGGGGCCCATACTAGTTCCCCCACTAGCTTGACCCTGGCCGTGGTGGCGCCTTCGACATGTACCTTGCCACTTCCCCAGTCCATTCGACCCCGCAGTGGCGCTTGCTCTTCGGAATCATCGGACTCTGCTTCGTCATGATCTTACTTTTTTAGAAGACGGTCGTGTGGTATGTCCCGCGGTTATGCAGAAAATGGTGGTATGTGCTCATGGCATCAGACACTTGTTGTATATCGTGTCTTACGGTGATCTTACAAAGTAGGAGGAAGAAGACATGATCTCGTAATGGCCCCAGACGTCTCCATGTGCGCGAACGCTATTTCTAACCGGGAGCTATCTTCAACGGTGTTCGCGGTGGCTTGGCCCAAAGGGCTACCTGCTCCACGGATCATCACTAACCACTGACGCGGTGTCGATTACTGGGAGTCAGCCGTCGCTATTTGCAAGTCGACGTTCCTCTAATGATCGGCCGATCCTTCATGAACCATGCAGGTGACAGCGTTCTATCCTTATAGAATGACGCACCTAGACTATTCGGCAACGCCACATATGCATGTCGGTTTATGGTGCATGCCCTCAACGCGTGCCTATTTTGGTCACTTTGGCTGCAAGTTTCTCCGCGATTCTGGGAATGAAACCTTTCAAGACAAGTGAGAAATGTTTTCTAAATTTCTATGCACAGCCTGTATATGTAGAGCGATGTTAATATTGCAAGTTCCTCCCTTCAAGGTTCACTCATTGCCAAAAAAAAAACCTCATCCCCACAATCAGCCCATAACGGTGATTCATGTGGATGAACATTGTTCTCCGCAAACTTTCTGGATTTTACTGGCACTAGATTCCTGAGTAACCATAGGAGCTTAGTAAAGCACTCAGTGGCCTGCTGAAGCTTTGCTACGAGGTCAAGTTCGGCCGATACCCCTATGATTAGATCTCATCATATCCGGCACGACAGTGCATGACCACGTTCGTCGTTGATCGGTGATGGCGAATGCTCAACGTCGCCCATAATCTCCTTTTTGGATGGCTGTCGGCTCTCAACTTCCCTTGATGATATTATGGTCACAAGGCCCATCTTCGACCTACTCTTTGGAGCGCAGGACCGGGTAGACAGGGACGAATACGTTTTGGTGAGTTCAGTAACGTTATTCTGTCAGGGATAAATACCACTCTCCACAAATGAGTTTCTACCGAACTATTCGGTTCCTCCTGTTTCGGTAACATCTTACCCCCTCACAACTTTTGTCATGTCCGTCGAGAAGCCTGACGTTGAACTGATTAACGATGTCGAAAAGCTCGATGCTGTGTCTGGAGACTTTCAGCCTGACCGCGCTGACCAGTCCTTGGAGGAGGAGAAGCTCGTCCAGAAACTTGACCGCCGAATTTTGCCCATTGCTTGCCTGCTCTATCTATTCGCATGTGGGTTGGCCTCCTCTTGCTGACCGTTTCGCACGTCTGACGACCTATAACAGACCTTGACCGCTCTAACTTAGGAAATGCAAGACTTCAAGGCCTTGACAAGGATATCCTTGGGGGTGACCCGACCGGAATCTTGTTTGACTGGATAAATTCTGTGTTTTTCTTCTCCTATGTAAGATTCTACACTTCCATTCATCTCAAAAGTTTAAAGTTACTTGCGTGCAGATTCTCTGTCAAGTTCCGGCCACCATCGTCTCAAAACTTTTTCCACCAAGAGTATGGATGGCTGCCTCTGCCGCTGGTTGGGGCATCTCCTCAACCCTGATGGTAAGGACAGTTTGTCTAACCTCTTCGTTCCACAAACTGACTATGTGATAGTCCACCGGATTCGGGTTTGGTGGACTGATGACGGCTAGGGTTTTCTTGGGTATCTTTGAAGCTGGATTTGGGCCTGCTATTCCTCTCTATTTCTGTGAGATTTTCGTCTCTAGATCTGGCCCTCAAGACTAACTTCAAGACCTGATTAGCTCTCTTCTACACGAAAGGCGAGATGGGATTGCGCGTAAGCCTATCTAAATTGACACATAGCCTTCCGAACTAATGAATCGAGGCAGATGGCTTATTGGTTTGGCTTTGCGGCGGTTGCTGGAGCCTTCGGTGGCCTGCTTGCATTCGGCGTCCAACATATCCATGGCAGTATTGAGAACTGGAGGCTGTTGTTTATCATCGAAGTTAGTGAAGCTCTTCCTTCAATCACCATTGCGCTGAGTTCAACTTGTGTGCAGGGAATACCGGCGGTCCTGCTCGGTGTGGTGACACTTTTCTTCCTGCCAAACCGCCCCGAATCCACCACATTTCTCACTGAACGGGAACGTGCCATCGCACTGGATCGGATGAATAGAGCAACCAGCGGTGATACAGGAGCCGTTATTAACCGAGGTCTGTTTTCGTACATTCTAAACCATGTGCTCGCGTGGTAACCACCGTCTCTTCTAGCACACGTCGCCCTCGCGTTCAAGGATTGGAGAGTTCGTCTATTTTTCTGTGCCGTTATATTGTCAAATTCATGAAGATACGTCCCCACCAGATATACGTTGCCGGTGTCATCTACTTTGGTTTGAATTGCGCTCTGGCATCTATCTCCGCCTTTTTGCCGACTATTTTAACCACCCTCGGTTACAGTGAGTTCTACCCGCGCACATCAACTAAAATGAGTCTGCTGACCTTCTTTTGAGGCAATGCGCGTGCTCAATTGTTCACTGTCCCACCATACGCTGTTGCAGCTGTTGTACTCGTCATGTTCTGTTTCGCATCTGATAGATTACAAAGCCGCGGTCTATTTATGACTGCATCGTGCGCCATTGGCGGAATTGGTTATCTGTATGTCGACCATCTCTCATCTCGTTCCGCCGAGAGCTGATATGTGTCTGTAGTCTATTACTGACAGTCCATGAGAATAATCACGTCCGTTATTTCGCGACGTTCTGTATCACTAGTGGAACCTATACGACTATTGCCTTGATCATTGCCTGGTGTGAGTTCATCTTTTTCTCAGTGTCCTTTCGCTCACATGGCTCTGCACTGGGCAGTCGCACACAATCTCGGTTCCGAGACAAAAAAGGCCACCGGTATCCCCATGTTCATGGCTATCGGTCAATGTGGAAGTGTTCTCGGTTCTCATATATACCCGAAGACAGAAGGCCCACTCTACACGTGAGTTTCAGCCAGCGACCCGCTATCTGCGTTCTCTTACCTGGTTTTCGCACTGTTAGCAAAGGATTTGCGAGTCAGCGTTGTTTTTGTGCGACATTTTATGCCTTCTGATCATCATTTCTAGTCGGCTGTGCCCTAGAGTTCTTCGCTGCTGTTTGCTGCTTCTGGTTAAGTGTAAGAAATCAGACGCGCTCCTTTCACAATCGCTCTCATCACTGACTGACAGGTGTCTTACCGTATGGAGAACGCCCGTCGAGATAAGCTTTATGGGAAACCTGAGAAGAATGCACGCGTGGACACTCATGAACTGGCCGATGGGGTGAGCGCAATATAACATCTTGCTTGCCATATAATTTGTTAAACCTATTGCAGGCCGCAGACTTCCGCTATATGCCATAATGTATGGGTAGCATGTACAACACTCAATTGAATACTCAATGGGAAGACGGAACTGTATATTTTACCAGATAATGTAAATCTACCAGATTTTTGCCTCTCTTGAACCCTTATTCGATCCGGCACGAAGCCTCACACGACCTCCTGCTTAACCCTACTAAACTTTCCTAACATTTCCTCGGAAAATCCGAGATGAGCCTTGACGAGCGACGGAGGGGTAAGCGCGAGCCACTGAGTAAGCGAGATATCTTGAACAATCCCTGACAGGAGGGCGGCTATTAGCCACATGGAGTAAATCTGTACCTTAGCGTACGCACCTCCTTGGAAAATTTCAAGGAATTTGAGCGGTGTATTACCCGTGTTCTCGACATAGTGTCCTATTATTGGGCATTAAATTTTCGTTCAGGTCCTCGGATGTTGGTTCTCACCGTAAGATGGTGGGACGTAAGCCACGTCGCCTGCCTGGAGTATAAGGTGGCAGCTGAATCAAGCCCGCGGGTGGGTGGCGTAAAAAAACTTGTACCTGAAAATTATAGGTGTGTGCATTGGCCGACGAAGCAAAGACGGTCACACGCGCTTGACCAGAGCTACGTGGTAACAAGATCAGTCAGGATTGTTCCATGTGTAACTTTGGCTCAACTAACATGTAGAAGGTCCATTCAGGCTGGGTTGGATGCCACTATTGTTGGATCAAGTATCTGTATCATTAGATCATGCCCGTGAACCACTGAATCCTCTCACATGGAGTTCTCTGTGCAAAGGAAAAAGGGTCAGCATCCAGCCAAACCTTCAAGGGACTTTGGCGCTTACCTCATGCCCCCTACTTCAACGACTACCTCTACGGCGCTGATTTTATCAGCAACCTTGAATGTACTCGAATCGACTACCTTGACGCTTCCGCACGCGGTTTTCCTAGGCACCACCTTGGACAGAGCAAACGTATATGGGTTAGGAGTGTTGTTGGGTATCACCATGTCCGCGGTGGGATCTTCAGGAGGCGCAGAAGCTGTTGAATAGAGTTAATATCACTGATATTTGTTGAAAGTATGCATGCGACCCACATGGGAAGATATACAACTCTTTCTCTGGAATGTGGTCGAAGAGCGATAAGTCCGCTACTCCGAAGTTTTTCGCCAGAACGCTTTTGGGTACGTGGGCAAGCCAGTCTGTGAGAAGGAACGTCGCGTCTTCTGAGAAATGTCCAGAGTCGAAAATCAGCAGGAATTCGGTCCCTTCTCCTGTGGTATTTTTGGCTTGGATAGAATGCGGGTGACCAGCAGGGAAATACCAGAGATCTCCCTCGGACTAGCACTATTCAGTATAGATAAAAATGGAAGCATAGAGGCCGCGACTCACGACGTCGCCGACAAAGACTTCTCCCGCGGGAGTCATAGTACTGATCCTAGCATCACCCTAACAGACAATCAGTATACCCTCGACCTGTGGCCCATTTAAGATTTACCTTTAAAATATATGCCCACTGAGATCGTAGCTCTTCAGTTTTGGATCTTCCAGAAATGATCACCCTTACCTCTGCGGTCTTGTGCCAGTGTAGTTCACTGAAAGAAGATAAGATTTCCCATAACGCCCATAGACCTATTATAAATACTCACCGAATAGCACCTGCCTTCAAGCGCATGTTGACGCCTATGACATAAAGTGCTTAGATTTGTTTCGCGGCTTCAAGGCTCATCTTACCTGCCAGTGCGGTAGCGACCGGTAAAACCTCCACTGTCATAGATCGTCAGAATTCAATCATACAAATGCAACGTTACAGACTTACTATTCTGTTCACGGGCCCAGCCCCCTTCCGCAAGACGGGTATGGCTCAAAGAGAATGGCCACTTCAGGTTTTCGATTTGTCCATGATCAGTCGTCGGCGGAGCCAAGAGGTCTGAGTTTTGGCGTTCCAACTCCATATTTTTGGGCCCAATAATAGATGCTCCCAATTTGCCGCGGACTGGTTCGGGGACACTGGTCGACGCGGAATCCCAAAGCTGGAGATTTGGGTCGGGTGTAGTGGGACCGTCATCGAGCGGGGCGAGGTGAAGATGAGATGCCGGTGCAGCAAAAGTTGCCTGAAGAAGGCAGGCGGCAATCAAAAGAGACGAGAGACGAGGCATAGTGGGGGTCCTGCAGGGACATGCACCTGCGCCTAGTCCTCATATAGGATTTCAGCACATCTTGGCGCATCGTGGAAGGGGTTTCGATAAATGAAGTCAACCGGTGTCTTTCATCTTAGGGAATCTCAAGTCCGTGGTAGAGCTGATGAATTCCCGAAGCTGCAATTTTGTCGCGGCGCAGAAGCTTCCGGGAGTAAAACTGAGCGGTGAGAAGGAGCTCTCAAGAGTCTGCGAGTGCGACTTCTGTGGGCACGCCCCTGGGCAGTCCGAGGGTTCATAATTTCAATCTAAATCGCATCTAGTCCCTTCGAAGCGCGGAGAACGACGCTCCGCCCTCCGAAAGCGGAGCCGTCGTCAGATAGAGGTCAATTCCCTCCTTTATAAAGTCAATGTTTGGCGCCGGGGTCATGCAATGTTAACCGAACTTCAAGACCAGGTATTTGGGTACTTAAAATGAAGAAAAGCTAGATGAATGTCCGAAAAAGGGTCGCCGTTTAGCGCCGAACATCTAACATCCCTAAAAAGATGATAATCAGATTATTCCGACATTTACCAGAAGAAGACGTTTTCAGCGAAAACTCACCCACCATCGTCGATTGCGATCTCCTCGAAGCGGCTAAGGAGAATGTTCAGCCTCTTGGAACCGGCCGGAGAGTTACCGTACTCTCAGCCATCCTCGCAACCCCGCATGCACAAAGGGACTCGAAACTCTCAGTCACTCGGAACCGGTTGCGTATCAATGTCGAGTTGGCGCTAGACGACGAGGAGGACGGTGACCCCCTGGACGCATATTGCCGCTTGGTCTATTGGACGGTCGAAAACTATCCTCAGGGACCAAGTGTAGAGTCTGGGCTGCTGGAGCTTCTTGAAGAGGCAACAAGGGTACTTAAAGACGACCGCGGAGGGCAATGGAGAGGGGAACTGAAGTACCTGAAGCTGTGGCTTCTCTATGCCAGCTTTGTCGAAAGGCCCACGCTCATCTACCGGTTTTTGATTGCAAATGAGATAGGCACAGACTTTGCGTTGCTATATGAGGAGTATGCTGCTGTATTAGAACGGGACGGCCGGTGAGTGCTCCTGAGTGCACATGATTGGGTGGCATGGTTCAAATCATGATTGGCTCACAGACGGAAGGATGCCGATGATGCTTATGCTCTAGGCGTTGCGCGGCGGGCAGCTCCTCTCGACCACCTGAAAGCGAGGCATGACGACTTTCAAAAGCGGATGATGTCCAACGCACTTCCTCCACCCGTCGTTGCAGCAGCTCCTGCGCGCCCTGTCCTCGGATCTGGGTCACGCTCTAGCACCAGGCTAGCAGGCCTGACTTCATCACGCAGCACGCCATCCACCACCTCCTCGTCCTCTCGAATAGCCTCCAATGCCCCTATGCCGATCTTCATGGACCCCACGGGCTCCGAGTCAGTCGCTGCTGAGGCCTCAGCAAACACCTGGACAGATCTTGGGACACGTAAGACCAGAATCAAGGAAAACGTGCCAGAGACGAAGAAGCTCGCAGGCACGACACTCAAGCAGGCTGGGCGCTCGAAACGGGTTGCGTCTGGTTCTGGCTCTGGGACCTCGTCTGCTCCCTCGGGGTCGAGAATAGCTATCTTTAGAGACCCAGCCCCGGAAGAAATGCCGCCACCACCTGCCCCTGCCGCGAAGCACAAGTTAGGGCGAGACGTGCCTAAGACACCTGCGAAGAGTGCAATAACGCCCTTTGTTGACGCTCAGGACGCCGCGGTGCCTGCCGTGCCCTCGACACCAAGGTTTACGCCATTTCGTGATGAGGTGTGTGTTCTTCTGGGTTTCTTTTTCGCTTTGTCATTGACCGGGACTTCTTAGACGGTTACGGCGACTCCTGCAACATCGCATGCCGTTCCTGATTCCGTTATGAAAGCCAAAACTGCTGCTGGGAAAGCACCAGGGCTCGCGTCGGAAATGGAGGCTCTCCGGAAAGACCCTCTCAAGAACTATCCTGATCTACACATCGAAGGAGATAGTTGATGAGGAAATCTATTGGGTTTGGTATTATATCTCTTCCACCTCTGTGCGTTTTTTGGAATCTTTTTGAGCAATGACATACCTTACCACAGTAGGCTTCCTTCACGGAAAGAAATAATTCATCATTAATCCCAACCAAGAACCCGACTTTCGACAGTGCCGATAACAAAGAACGATATGAACTGTTTACACGTAAGCTCAGACGAGGACCCGTGGATCAATAATCCTGGCAACGTGGCGCACTAAGCATCAGTACTCGTGCTTCTGAGCAGCAAAGCAATTATCTGAATGGGCCACCCAGCAGCCTTCTTGGGATCCACAATCCGAGGCAACTCGCTTTCCAAAATGCCTGGTATTCAGGTCAACGCAAGGCCGGGAGGGAAGACCCTGATCCTCCGCTGCTTGCATCGTCCGGTAATGCCCTGAACGAGGGCGTCGTCATAGGCGCACTGGGGGCCTGAGCGCGCCAAGAACGCGCTCTCTATTGTCGGCGATACAAAACATTGTACAATTTTCAAGGGTATCAACGGCAGCTGGGCTGCACTAGTTTCAAGAGCTAGATCGACGTGCAACGTAGCTTTGTTTAATAATCTCGTAGCTGATTAGCATTCCTATCGAACATTCCATATCCAACCGCTATCAATCCGCGGGAGTAACTTGATATGGGACCGTCCATTTGTAATGCAACCTTCCACCGCAAAGAAGTTTGCGTTCCCCTGGTGTCTCCCCTACATGCCAGCGTCAATCCCGCGGGACAGGAGCCAAGGACGCTGGATTCTTGCATGGTGATGGCGTCCGGAGATTCGAGAACACGCAAAGAGATGATACTTAAACACCTGGCCAGTCGAGTCTCCAGTCAGACTTTCGTTCGCTGCCCAACGCACAACACAGCACAGCGGACAGATCAGCTACATTCTGCCAAGACCACAATGTTCTACTCCCGGGTTGTCGTTCTTGCTCTTGTCGTTCTTTTGTCTTCGCTCCATGTTGTCTCTGGAGCTCCGGTATACCATGCATCAGGCGTGCAGAGGATACAACATAACCACAATGCGCATGCGCATGTCGCGTCGAGGACACCCACTGAGGAGATTACCCCTGCGCCCCTACCAGCGACTAGCGATGAAGGGTATGTTTGCGATATATGTTGCTTGAGGGGTATACTGACATCATCCGCTGCAGCTGGTCAAACTTCAAACTGTCTCTTCCTTCCAACAATATCATACCTTGGATAAAGAATCTCGCGAAGCGATCGTCGGTTGCAAAACGCACACGGTCGATTCGTCGGTTAGTGCTGGCGGCCTTTTTTCTAGGCACGAGCCTAATTATTTTCTACAGCCGTCTGCACAGCCGCCACCCATGAAAAACGGGCTTATGAGTTCTGGTATTTATTCATCTTGGAAGATGGTGAGTGTTGGTTGGCGTGTTGGATGAGTTGGACGCGATGCTGACGTAGATTTCAGACTTGACGACATTATATGAGGACGAAGATTAGAATTATAGAAAGGAACGACTATCATTATACCACGACCACTGTACTTTTACTAGGGGATGATTTGATGCGGCTGCAATTGATGAGTTACATAAGCGGATTGTGCAGTGGGTAACTTTTTTGAATCTGTTTGGCCCGCACAGGCATCAGTGGGTTGGCTGCGATTGTAGAAGGGCCTTCGACGCACCTGGATCCCACTGTTTACTTTCTCTTTCTTTACGCCACGATTAGTCCTCCCCGTCCCGATAATCACGATGGATTCAGAGTACGATCACGCAGCGCAAGACCAGGATGCAACTGGCCCGCACCCTCACCCATATCTCCACGAACCTCTTCTCTATATATCCAATATTCCACCTTATGTCACTGATGAAAACCTGGCAATGGCGTTTGTTGCCTGCGGACCGTTCAGACCCAAGATACCACGCGACGGCTCCAGCCAAATTCTCAGCGGCACCATCGAGTTTCGCTACATTGAGAAGGGTGAGTTTCGCTCATTGTCACTACAACTCGTCAAATGACATGGGTGTGCACAGCGGAAAAGGCCCTTGCTACGCTGCAATCACGACCTCTCCCCGGCATCCAGCCCCCTGTCCCTCTCATCCTCTCCCCGTATCCCCAGACCTCTCCACCTACTCCGCTCCCACCGCCCTCTGCTCTCCCCCGTCTTGTAAAGCACCTCCCGTTGGGCTATGCTGATGCCCAACTTTACGACCTCTTTCGCCCATTTGGCGCCCTAGCCTCTGTCCACACCCAGACTCATTTCGGTGCCGACACGGGCACTGTCGAGTTCTGGAACGAGGATGACGCGCGTACCGCAGAAGAAGCCATGCACTGTGCTGAGGTTGACGGCAACAACATTGCTGTCCAAGTCTACCAGGCCCGACGGACCAGCGGTGCCGTCACCTCAGAATTCAACACCAACGCACCGCCCTTTGTGCCCTCCGGATCCATGTTCCCTGCATACCCCGCTCAGGTTTGTCAATTCTTCGTGTTGGACGTTTGATCTTTATTTTATTGATGTAACGGCAATAGTATTCCCCATCACGAGGCAGCCCTTACTCGGTGCGCGCGCCCCTGCCGCCAGCTGGTGCGCCGTTCGTCCATGGCCCCGGCCAGCAAGTTCAGCTCGCACCGCTCCAGGGCCCAGGTTCAAGCAGCCATAGTGGCCTGATCGATCCTTGCAATTTGTTTTGTAAAGTAAGCGCCCACTTTCCAGCCCTGCACAACGTGTCACTGATCTTGGATACAGAACCTCGACCCTGCAATCGATTCCAATGATTTGTTCAGCTACTTCCGCCAGGTGAGTTTCTCGCGGACTTTGACTCGTGCCGGTCTCCTGACGTCCCTTCCAGTTCGGCCAGATCGTCAGGTATGTGCTTGGCGATCGAAATTGGGAATCGGAGCTCATTTTTTCTTAACAGCGCGCGCGTCATGCGAAATGAGAACGGAGAGAGTCGCGGCTTTGGTTTCGTCTCATACCAGTCTCCCAGCCAGGGTAGGTATCCGACTCTCTTTCTTGCCGCATTGGTTGTGACCTTTATATATAGCAAACGCTGCGATGCACGCCATGAACGGCGCGCAATTAGGAACCAAGCAAGTAGTCGTTCGCTTGCACGAGCCCAAACAGCTGCGCCAGGAGAAGCTTGCTCAGCGATTCGGACACAACGGCCATCCGAGGAATGCAAGTGGCGCCACTAGCCCTGCTGCCAGTGAAGCCGGAGACAGCTACGTCGCAGGATGGTCCAGTCCTCGACGCGTCTCCGCGCCGCTTTCTCCTGTTGCTACCCACTGGCACTCAGCGAGGTCGTACAATGCATCGACGACCCGTTGAGACTCGAGAACAAAGTCAACGCCATAAAGAACAACCTGCGGCCCACAGCGCCCTCAAAGTCGCCGTCCCCTTCCGCATCCCAAGACTCCCGCCTCCTCGACCCCAACGCCCTGAATGCAACCGCGAGCGCCCCGGAGCACCCGTCGACGCCCGTCTCCGTCAGCCCCCCACGCTCGTCCTCGCCATCCGGGTCCGTACCCCCAACCTCAGAACGCGACCGCATGCTCGCCGCGGTGAACAAACTCGAGACCGCACGCCAGGCAGACCTCACTGACCTCCTGATGAGCCTTCCCAAGCGCGAGCGTGCAATGTGCCTCTTCAACATCGAAGTCCTCCGCGTGAAGCTCGCGGACGCAAAGATGGTGCTCGAAAGCGAGGACGGCGAGGAGGAGCAACAGGAGCAGAAATTGCCTTCATCCGATGCGCAATCTACCCAGTCTGCCCCACAGAGCACTAGCGTCCCCGTCACGCCGCAGGCGAAGAAACATGTGTCGAGGCTTGAGGAGTCACCCAAGACCCCGGATTTGTCGTCCAGGGGCCCGTCGGCGGCTTCGTCACCCCTGCCTGGTACGCCTGGGGGCGTGGACTCTGGGCACACGATTGCGTCGTTGGCGAAGTTGCCAGCGGCGGAGATTGTCCGTATTGCGAGGTCGTCGTCGGCGACGGGTCTGCCGCTCCCCAAGGCGGATGCGCTCGTTGTCCAGGCTACGGATGAGTTTATGGATGGTTTACGTGATAAGCCATCCCAGCAGCAGAAGCAGCTTCTTGGCGATAAGTTGTACGTTGTATCGTACTTCGGATGTGAGATGCCGCCGGCTGACCTCCTTTTCCCTCTGCAGATTCAAAGTTGTCAAATCGTTTGGCATTAAGGGAGCGGTATGTCCTTACCGCAACTTGCTGTGACTTGGAACCCAACTGACCGACTGTACCCACAGCCCAAAGTTACTATTGCCCTACTGGACCAAGAGGACCTCCGTTCCCTGGCCCACTTAATGAACAGCTACCCCTCCGTCCTCAAGGAAAAAGCCCTTGCAGTGACGGCCAGCAAATAAACGCCTCGCTATTCTTTTTCCCTCGAATATACAATACGATTCCGCATTGAAATCACTCATTCCCTGCTCGTCTTCCCGTATATCCTTTTCCGTTTCCCTCGGTCTTCCTCCTCTTCATCCTCTTTTCTTCTTTCTTTCTTATTTCAGGTTGAATGGCCCTCTGCATCTCCCAAGGAATTCACGTTACTTATATCTCGGAGCCACCTCCTTATACACCTCGCACCCCCTGATATCGATCGCTGTGCCTACATATTTTTGAATACGGCTCGTTACCGCTACCTTGCTCCGTTGCTCTCCTCTCCTCTCTTGACGACCTTTCATGACAATCTTACATTCATATTTTTTTTCTCTTGGATTTTTAGTTGGGGTGACTCCGTGACATTTGACTAGGTATGGTTGATGTTGTTGAGAACATCTCGTTGGGGTGAGGGACCAGTCGAGACGCGTTTTGAGAGGAATCGCTCAACGCAGATGCCAAAAAGTTTAAAATTGGAATACCACCACCGTCAATATTGACCTCCAATGCTACTCTCAAAGACCTTCTCTGTTCCGTCCCCCTCCAGGAGACTTTTTAAAAAAATCCGACACCCGAGCTATGTTGACGTTGCCTCAAAGGAACCAACCGTTGGGACCGGTTCTGAACGAGAGAGATTCCTAGTCCCACCGCTGACCTCCGTTACCACCAACTGCAAATGGATGGACGAAAAACTTCGAGACTTTTCTGACCAAGTTTGGAGATATCCCTGCCTCTGATTTGACTAAGGCTCATCATATATTTCTCTCCGTGAACGAATCTCTCCATGTTATCCCTATCCGTGCACGATACATGAGAGAATGAGAATGATTCCATCTACGGGTACTCCACGCTCTTGAATTTTGGTGTCTCCTGTGTTAAGGATGTTCTCCGCTCTATGGATCCTTGAGCATCGGAATGTTAAGAGTCATGTGCGGGATGGGCCGTAGCACAAGTGGGTGCATTTTTTACCTTCTTGACGTATTAATGTACGTTCTAGGTATATGCACAAATAATGGCTCGAAGTTGTGTCGAAGTTATCTCAACAGGAGTTGGACAGTCCAGCACACGCCCAGTATATTATACATGTCTCTTTCAGGGAAATTTCATGACAGAAACCCATTTCGCCTCTGTACGCCGCTCTATCCAACTACAATGAGACATTTCTTGCGGTGAGGTCGGGTAAGGGGCAACTGGAACTCGCTGGCCCCTATTCACTTGGGAGGCGCCCTCTCGTTCTGCCGCCTTGATTCTTGAGCAAGTATTAAACTTGAACACGGATACATGCCCACTTACAATTTCTGACCACGATCTCATAATGGTTAGTATACAGCCACAGTTAAGAAAAGATTTTGAAAACGCCGTGGACGACAAAATAGGAGATGCCTGTGTTTCAGAGGACGAGGAAAATATGAAGAAACGCGATCGTAGAGCGACGAAAACAAATAGTATTTGGGATCAAGGGATTCTGAATTCACATTTCTTCAGTATATCTTTCCTCTTTCAATCGTTACCAGCTTACGCCTGATTTGCAGATAACCTACATAGGAGATTGTACCGGCTCCAACTTCTCAGACCCCGAACTTACTTTGGAAAGCTGGACTCGTCATCTCGCACCGCTAGCCCTACAAGAGAACGGCTCGATCCGTGCAAACTTCATCTGGCTCTCTATCGTCTGACTTCATACCCTAGATTACGATCCTAGCTCGGTTAGCGAATGGCGTTAGCGGAGAAGCGTTCCTTGCCACCTATACGTATGCCCCTCAAGTTTTCGTTTGGAAAGAAATACCTCTGGACAATCAGCATCTTGACTATGCACAAACAGAGCTTTCAATGTATACAGGCCCAGTTTCAGGGAACTATAGTCCCTCTTTTCTATGGTGCTTTCTACAAGCAGCATACGGGCTGTGCAATATCATTGCTCGCGATCGCAGTGAAGGCCAAGCCAGAGCAGCCTAATCTTAAGCAATGGTTTTGGGGAATGATACATTTCCTCGAGTCTGGCGGTCTTATACAATTACAGACGTTCCAAAAATTGTATTAGATCTACCTACCAGTACCATTATATGTATCGGACTTGATCGTGTCTATAAATTAGGATTTTACTATACAAGAAAATGCGATGTCTCCTCCACAAAGCTCTAGCCAGGACTCAGCCTGACGCAAATGGGTAATAAACTCTGAGCGTTGCACTGATAAGAACTATAATAGAAGTACAACGTCCCATTTTGGTGGCGAGACGCGTCGACTGAGGGCCGCGACAATGTCACGTGACCATATGTGATCAATGGCGATCGCAGCAGCTACTACATAACTTACGCCTCTACGTACTCACACATATACTTCACCCATATAATTCCCTTAGCTCCTGTGATGTCTTTCAAGCAAACTGGGATATTCCCAGCAAACCCAGTCACGGTCCGAGGAGCATCTACGAAACTTAGTGCGGCAAAGGACAAGGTCATATACACTAACGGCAAGACCGTTGTCGTAAGTCTGATACACTTCATATGAATGTTAATAACTTGGATGAACTGAGGAGGATGTGTATAGATTCGCGATCTCAACGTACGTGGATATGATCTACTATATCGAGAGCCACTCGGCTTACTTGCTGACGATCTTACCCCGGGTAGAACCCTCTCCTGTCCAAGACGTATTCGGGACATGCACATAACGCGACGGTGGCCAGATTCTCGCCCTCAGGGTACTATTGTGCCTCTGCGGATGTGAACGGCACTGGTGTGTGGTTATTTTGATACTGATGTGGGGTAAATTGACCAAGTGTATTGTAGTAAAGGTGTGGGACACGGTTGGAGAGGACCAGACGTTGAAAGGGGAGTACAGGGTGATTTCAGATCGCATGTACGCTCGTATGGACTGTCAGTTTAACTTCGTTGCTCACTATTGGTCGTAGTAACGATCTTGCTTGGGATGGTGAAAGTAAACGGATAATCGCCGTCGGTTGCGGACGAGCCAAGTCAGTGCAGAGATTACGATGAACGAGATGAAGCTTATGATTAGCACTCTAGGTTGGGCCATGCTTTCATAATGGACACTGGCACGTCGTCGGGTGAGATCAGGGGTCATGTCAAGGTACAGCGAGAGGGGCCTTGCATTTCAGTCCAAGGACTTACCCACTTGTTATGTAGCCTATAAACGCGGTTTCTATTAGACATCAAAGGCCATTCAGAGCTGCTACCGCTGCCGACGATGGTCTGATCGTATTTTATCAGGGTAAGTACGTTAACCCATGCACATTCTCCTTCTAACCACTTGCGATGCAGGAGCGCCTTATAAATATGACAAGGTGCGATACTTGCATGTCGGATTTGAGTGCTTGACATTAATGCATGTCTCTTCGTAGACTATCAGAACGCACACGAGGTTCGTTCAAGACGTGCAATATGCACCATCAGGGGACCATTTCGTCAGCGTTGGCAGCGACGCGAAAGTTTTCCTTTACGATGGAAAGACAGGAGACACGGTTGCCCACTTGACTGCTAGTCCACATACCGGAAGCATCGTGAGTTACGATCAAAACCCACGTACTGACTCATTTACGACCAAAATTAGATGGCTGCTAGCTGGGGACCCGATAGCACAAGCTTTGTCACCTCTTCAGCAGCAGACTGCACTGTTGCACTATGTACGTGTTTGCGATGTGATGATGTGTCTGTACCTGATTATATCTGTAGGGGACGTGCAAGCACAGAAACCCGTCACGACATGGAAACTTGGTTCGGGGGTTGAACATCAACAAATTGGAAATGCATGGAGTGGAGAGCGAG
>JAFLHD010000021.1:0-70659 GCA_018856295.1 Blastosporella zonata | reverse complement strand
ACCTTGCCTATTTATCTATTTGGGACGGAGGAACAGCCTTTAAGCGTGCGCCTACGTAAATGCAGATTCTCCCAAGTCGGAGAACGCTACCAACAATCTGTGTGGTGAATCAGTAGCATATGGGTTCCTGTAGACTTCTATCAGACAGACATCCTTGAAACTTCCCACAAACTTCCCAGCTGACAAGTCGAGAGTTTTGATGCTGCTAGTCCGCATGGGTCCGCCTGCTACATGGTACACAGGCCCAGGGAAGGAAAGTTGAAAATTGCGTGTAATGCCGGTGTGCAAATAACTGACCAGGCACAAAACCCCATCCCATTCCTCACTCGATTTGGGTCTGCCAAGGTTGGCAGCAGCCCTGACTGCCGCTGGACAAGTTTCCAACCATAAGAGCGCAATCAGTCCAGAACGACCGCGGCTCCAGAAGGTAATATTGGATAGCTGACTCGGAGTAGCACCTCGTTCAAGTTCGTTGATAATAGCAAGCTCGTAACACGATAGGCAGCCCATAAACGAAGTTCCACCCTTGCAACCGTATCTGTAAACTTGTTCCTGTCTTCAGAGAACCAACACCTGGCGGCTTGACCTACAAATTGCGCACGTTTTGGAGCTCACCTCAAGTTCTTCCTTTCCCATGCTCGGATCCTGTCTTGTTATTGGTTCGAAGAGATGAAACTTGCGAAAGAGAAGTCAGCAAAGCGCAGTCGAGAGAGTCAGGCGACTCTGCAGTTCCATCTCTGCAGTTCCATCTCGACATGTGCAGCTTCCCAGCATTTCTGTTTTTATTCATGTCAGAAGGAGCGTGATCTGTCTATCTCAACTTCTTGCGGCCTGACTACGGCATGCCATTACGTGGACTTCTATTCGTTCGTAGGTATAAGACGTGCACAGCGCAGAGAAGATCCAAGCAGGACCCGATGTTACTGAATGTTGTTGTCGTCTTATCTCTCACTGTCGTGTTGGGCGCAGCTCAAATCGTGGATCTTGGTTATGCCAAGTATGAGGGAACATTGAACTGTTCAACGGGGAACACTCTTTTCCTTGGTATTCGCTACGCAGCACCGCCAACGGGTAAGCATTTCTGTCGCACAGGCTCTGAGCAGAGCTGAGTTCTCTCCTAAACAGGTAGTCGTAGGTGGCAACATCCAAAATTTCCAGATGCTGTAGATGGCATCATACCAGCCAACACTCAGCCCCCTGGTTGTCCATCTGCAGGTGACGGGATTTCCCCTATCAATCCCTTCCGTCCAGCAAGACGGTCCGAAACTGCATCTGTTCCCGAAGACTGTCTGTTCTTGAAGTGCGTGGCCTTCTCCTATTGAACTCCTCGAGCATAAGTTATTCAATGTTCTGGTCAGTGTGTTCACCCCTCAAATGCCAATTGTTGGTAAAACAGCGAAGCCCGTCGTGGTTTGGATACATGGGTGAGTTCGAGGTCACTTTATAGACCTTTCTCTCATATCTGCGATGTAGCGGTGGGTATCAGGCTGGAAGCGCCTCGTCCTTCGACGGAGAAGATCTTATTCGTGAAGCCAACAATGGTGTGGTGGCTGTTATTATTCAATATCGATTGGGGGTGTACGGCTTCTTACCTGGCAATGAAGTCAAGTCTGGTGGGGTTTTGAACGCTGGATTACGTGGGTTCCTCCATTCAATCATTGTCTGAACTGCTTTTTACGTCGTGACTTGGCAGTGGATCAAGAGTTTGCCTTGCAGTGGGTTCAGAAAAACGTGGGCCTAACCTTCTCTCCCGCATTTCCAAACGAGATCATTTAGTATTCCCTAGATCGCTAAATTTGGAGGAGATCCAGCTCGGGTCACGATATGGGGAGAATCAGCAGGTGCGCTTTTCGTATTTTAAGAATAGTCTACAACCTTCCTCTCGTTCCCTGACTTATTATCCGTTACAGGTGCCGGATCAGTCCTTCAACATGTAATTGCCCATGACGGGAAGACGTCACCACCTCTCTTTCGAGCTGCTATCTCGAGTTCAAGCTTCCTACCGTCACAATACGACTACAATGATGTGGTTCCTCAGGTCTGTGGAAGCTCACCTCAACTTTCATGCGCAATAATGACAGTGACCACTTAGGCGCTTTATAATGAGGTTGCCTCTCAGGCTAAGTAAGCTAATATTTATCGTGTCGCTGCGACAGCTACTCATGAATCAATCCAGTTGCACGTCGACTGCAAGCACTCTCGCCTGTCTGCGAGCCGTCGACGTCGGAACATTGCAAGCGATCAACACCAACATTTCTGGTGACGCGTTTTTCGGAACTTTTATCTTTGTGCCCGTCGTGGATGGGTCCTTTATCAGACAACGACCAACCCAGGCTCTTCGGGAACATAAAGTCAACGGTGTAGGCTCCCCTTGAATCCTATCGACTGTCCTGGTTTCATTTTCATTTTAGAAAGTCCTGCTCGCGGTCACCAACACCGATGAGGGTTTCATCTTCATAAACCAAAATTCTGCATCTACTGTTACAACTGCGAGTTATGTTAGCCAGCTGTTCCCGAAGTTTGGGGCTCGAGAGATCGCAGGTGCAACGGCTCAATATACGAATCTCGGTACTCCAATTAATCAAGCGGACCTCATCATGGGCGAAGGCTAGTCATTCCAACCGCAGTCAACCTTTTTAACCTGTCTGATATGCCCTCGCCAGCCATCTTCGTCTGTCCAACTTACTTCCTGTTGCGTGCTTTCCAAAACAGCGCGTTCAAAGTAAGTCCATATGACTGCTTCTCATACAGACCACTCATTCCTGTTTGAAGGGAGAATTCGCTATCCCTCCAGCTCGCCATGGACAGGACATTCAGTATTACTTCCCCTCGTACGAGAGCTTTTGTTCCTTTTTTGACCTGATTTTCACTTTATGTAACTTTAGCCCAACTCCGCCCCCATTTAACAATACCGCTTTCGACAAGGCCTTCTCAGAATCTTTCCTTAATTTTGCAATGTCACTTGATCCCAACGTTAAGTCTAGTCCCAACATGACACCCCGCTGGAATATTTGGGCGGACAATTCGGTGGAGATGCTTTTTAACCGAACTGAAAGTGGTCAACCTGCCATTGGGCCTATCACAACATCCAACGAGTTGCTACAGCGTTGCAGGTGAGCCTTGTTCCTATACCATCTGATGTAACGCCTGTCTGAATCATAGTCGATAGCTTTTGGGAGAGTGTTGGAGCACTGTCGGGGCAGTAATGGAGCGAAGCGATGAAATCTTGGCAGATGACAGCTCAGCCTGTTTACGAGTCTCTTGTACTCCATAGTTGAATCTTTTACGAGTCTAACGATGGGCAAGCCCCTGAACCTGCCTTGGCCCTCAAAAGAGACGCTGACGCAGATGATAACAGGCTCCCTAACAAGCAAGCTTACAGAGCTCGTGAATCTTGCATGACCCCATCCGAACTCAGGATATTCTATAGTAGAAGACAACTGGCACTCGAGTGTGGCTACCTCCCGGAACTGTGCGGTTTTAGAGCTCCGAGTCACCTCAAGTCCTTCCTTTCTCATGCTTGCTTTTCAAACGTAGCTCTCGAACCACGACATGGCGGGTTTGTATGAGATTGACTTGTGGATGTGGTTTACGCCGCTCTCTTCAGCTGTTGAAACTAGGAAGACGTGATACGGAGGTTTCTTTTGTTGCACGAGACGACTCGATCTTGAAAAATAAAATGGGTACTTACTCCAGGTAGCAAGGAGAAGAGGATTCCGGTATCACTGTATATTTACCCAGATTTGGATATCCTCCATTCCAAATCGCTGTCGATCTTTGACAGTCTCTTTGTGGCGTGATGAGAATTATAGGTGGCGCTGCCCATGACAGAGAGGGGCGAGTCCTTGGAGTATTTTTGTGCTAGGGCGGTGTTAGCAGACTGATGGAAGGGGAGGGCGCGTACTAGTGGTGCCCAGGCTGGGGCGTAAGGTTGATTGTGGGCAAGAGCAGCTGTAGCAACATCACATTCTCCTTAATGGATACGGGACATATCTTTCACATTGCTAACACCAAACGTACTGATGCCGTACGCAGTGTAGTTTTGTGGTGTAGAAGAGGGAGGCGCTGGTCGATAACTGTGTTTATATAAATTATTAATGATTCCATCGCGTGAAGAGGCAAAATGCATGCGTACCTTTTGGTTTGGACTGGAGAGTCAGCATTTGAGAAATGGTGGAAGAAGAATGGATGACGTTGGGTAGTCAGGGTCGTGGGGTGAATGCATGAGAGTTGTTCTACAAAAGCCAGGAGCATGCCAAAGTTTTTGGCTATCGACCCATGGACTCGCGGCCCAAGATCAAGCGAAAGCCGCCGCCTGTCCTCGCTGACGCCGACCTTGACCGCTTCCTGGACGTTGACGCCGACGTCGACATCAACCTAAACATCCGTTACCCCACCCCCGATCCCAGCGATCCATTTGCACCGCTATGGGTCCTGCGCTCTCGTGGTTCCAATCCAAACCTCACCAAACGCTCCCAATCTGCACCACCCAGCGCCCTTTTTGCATTTCCAGTGATCCAAGACGACTCTGCGAGCGATAGCAGTGACCCAGATCCTTCTGCACCGCTCCCCAAGTCCCAGTGGCCCACTCGCATCACTGCCGTTCCTCTCCCAATCCCTCCATCCACCTCCTCCTTTGTGCACATACCCTCCCACTGCTGTTTGCCCCCACCCACCACAACCGAATGGACATTACCAACCCACCCTCAGCTCGCCCACGCCGCCTCACTCCCCGTCGTCGCCCCTTCCGGCCTCCGCGTCCCCTTCTCCACCCTCTTCGCCGAGCGCCCCACCGTCGTCATCTTCCTTCGCCACTTCTGGTGCCCCTTCTGTCAGGACTATGCTTCATCTGTCGCACGCGCCGCCCCCACCGCCACCCTCCTCACGTCCCCAAACAAGCAAGAGGTACGCGTCCTTCTCATCAGCAACGGCGCACCCGCCTTCATTGAAAAGTACCGCACCATGCTGGGGCTCCAATGTGATATATACACAGATCCGAGGAACGAGCTCTACGAGGCCCTGGGCATGGGACGTATTGTATCCAAGGCACCCTCAACGAGCCCTCAACCATCCTATGTTAGGCACGGTGCCGTAGGAGGGCTCGCCATGGTCGTTGTCCGCGCACTCAAGGCTGCCTTGCCCATTTGGGAACGCGGCGGTGACATCCACCAGCTTGGAGGCGAGTTCGTCATGGGTCCTGGGTGCGTTGCTTTTCTTCTTTTCTTTACGCGTTTCCAGTTCACTCATTATCCGCAGATTACAATGTACCTACGCCCACAGGATGCAATCCCCCAAAGGCCACGCCCCCATCGACGCAGTCCTCGCCGCAGCGGGTGTCTCTTCCACCAACACCCCGTCCCCCTCTTCCAATATCACCCCATCCACCGCCTCAAACACCACGCCCACCCCCGCACCCCCGCCCAGCAGCACACCGTCCACCTCCCTGCGCACCCCCTCGCTCATCCGCCAATACGCCTCGTCCCTCCTCACGGGCAAGAAACGTCTCTCCTCCACGTCTTGCGCCTCTCCTTTCCCCTCCACTCACAAGGTCACATCAGGAAAACCCAATCGCCTCCGCAAGACCACGAGGAACGTCACATCCCCCCTTCCCATAGACGACGAGGAGTTTGGAACGATGGGCGCGGACACGAGCGCTCAGCGACGCTCCCACTCTCTATGCCCTCATCATACGCACACCAGTCCGGCTCCTCTCCGCCGTCGTCGTACGCTTCTCCTTCTCCTTACCCCCACCACCCCTACTCCCACTTGGCTTTTTCATCCACCCCGCGCCTCTCCTCGGACCGTGACCCTCCAGAGCCGCGGCACTTTGACTTTCCAGCGCCGCCGCGGCACTCCCATCGCCACTCGGTCGACTCGGACCTCCCAGACTGGACCTTCGGCATCGAGGATGAAGCGGCCTGGATGCGTGAGCGCATGGCGGGCCTCGAGGCCCTCAGGGAGCGCAAGAGGGCGCGGAGGGGCGAGTTTGTCGGCTATTTCGTTACCGGTGGCGGGTCGCTTTCAGGTGCAAGTCTAACTGGACCGAGCCCGGGGTCTCAGGGTGGGGGGGATTGGAGTGAGAGCAGAGGCGGGGGATACTCGGATGCCGGGCGGGCGTCGATATTGGGTGGTAATCGGAATGTAGGAGGGAGGCCACAGAGGCGGGGCAGCAGGCGCGGGAGGGCGAGCTCGGAGTATGAGCGCGCGTTTGAGGTTGTTGAGGAGGCTGATGATGAGGGGGAGGCCGAGGTGTATATTCAGCATGGAATGGTGAAAGACCCGGACGTGACGGATATTATGGTCGTCGGATTTGGTCGCGAGGATGAGGAAGAAGAGTATAACGAGCAGCCCAGCATGAGGGAGGAGGACCGTTCGTATCTGGAACAGGACGAGGATGGAAGGTACCTATACCCCAGGGCTATTTGAGCCCACTACATAGCAAACATCTTTTTTTCTTCATCTCTTCACAACTTATTTCACATACAGAAATACCATTGCATTGAACCACGACTACCACCCACACACATGATACACTATGATTACGATTCACAACGCCTCAGATTCTATCTAATGTGCTCGCGACACGACGAGAAATTCATCAAGTAAATTGCCAACTCGTGGCCGCTCTCGAATCAGAGCAGAGGGGTTTAACCATCTATATGTACATATGAATGTAAGTATGCTTCCAAAGAAATTAGCGTTAGCTGTACGACGGGGGGATATCATATGTTTGAATGGCAATGTGGTTACGACTAGGTGGGGTTCTAACGCCTGCGTGAAAGAGGAGGGTTGCATGCATGTAAATTGTAAACTGGGATGAATGAAAGAATGGAACGCAGGAAGGAAGAAGGGAAGTCCACCAATAAACATCGATGTATTTCGCCTTAAATGTAGACCAAATAAATGCAAGGAAGGTTAAATGAGATGAAGGGAAAATGAATGAAAGTCATGGAAAATGAAATCACGTCCTTGTCGGGGGAACACACTCGCCTAATTTCGGTGGCCCGTCGGCTGGTTCCATCATGAGCTGTAGAACCACATTAGCAGGGCTTCGATCGAGGGAGAAAGAGAGAGGGAACATACCTTGATCGTTTGCACAGTCGTATACATAAACACAATCGAGCCGAACACAATCAGCAGAAGATCCGCAGCCTTCTGCTTCCTTGTTCGTGCACACGCGCGGTAATGCAGCATCGCGGGGTACACGTAGCACAGCGGCACGCTATCAACCCCCCTCCCATGAATAAAACATATCAAAGAAACCAAGACGGCCAAACGACGCACCAAGCGAAACACCCCACAAACGCAACAAACTTGTCCAAATCCTTCGCCCCGACCCACGATAGGGCCGTGCACAGCATAACGCCCACGAACCTGAACGCGTTCTTGAGCCACTTGACGCGTGGGTTGGCTTTGCCGCTGCGTGTAAAGAGCCCGTTTTCGACTATGCGCACGGCGGGGAAGAACTGCAGCGGGATGGAGAGGAGGATCGCGAGGGCGTAGAGGAATTGGACCTGCGTAGGGATTAGTTTGGGCAAGGGAAGGAGATTTAAGTAGAAGGAAAACGTACGGCTTGAACCATGGCGTTAGATTCTAGGTTGACAAGGACAACAGTCTCTATCTCTGAGCCGAAGGTGAGATATCCCAATGCACCGGCACCACCGAAGAGGACTGGTGAAGGTTGTCAATACACCAATGAGAACAGAGAGAGAGAGCGCGCAGAATGGAACTCACGAGTGACACACGCCATGACACCAGTCAGGACTGCAGGGAGCCTATGTGGCTCCCGCATCGCATCCGTAATTGGTATAATAAGTCCAATACCCTCAAACGAAAACACCGCCGTCCCAATGAAGAGCGGGAAATCCTTGGGATTGAACATCCTCACATCCGCCGGGCCCCTGTCTCCGATAATCGAAATCTCTGAGCTGAATATGTACACCAAGCCTGCGAGGATGAATGCGTCGGCGGCGAGCGCCGTCCCGCTAAGTTTGGCGATGTCGCGGACGAGCGCAAGGGGGATGAAGATGATCAGCTGGAGGAGGATGAAGTATTGCATCGGGATGAGCCTGAGGCAGTGGGTTACGCCCATTACAAAGGCCTGGGGGTGATATTAGTGGGGAGTAAAACGAGAAAGGAAGGGGAAATACAAACCTGGAAGTTCTGTGCAACAAAAATGGTATATGCTGCGACGAAGCCAATTTGGGATACGACGATGGAGCCTAGGATCAGGTAGCGCATCCAAGGACCGTATAGTGTCCCACCGATGTCTTTGCGGAAATTAACAGAGGTGCGGGTTGAACAATACAAAACGTACCTCCAAAGCTGCCAGAGACGACGAATTTGGTCCTGAGGAGGAGAAGGAAGGAGTGTAGGGAGATGACGGCGATGATTACAAAAGTGATGAGGGAGAAGAGGAGGCCTCCGTTGTAGAATCTAAGGTGGAGCTTGTGTTAGGAGACAGAACGCCGTTGACAATAGATAGAAACGCACGCTTTGCCGAGGAAGAGGACACCGGTTCCGACGAAGGATTTAGTCAACTGGGAGTGGAGCATCAGCCACGGCGAATATAATGATGACATTAGCACGAACCATAAGAGCAGCCTGGGTCACTGTTGCTGTTCCAGTGCGACCAACGACAGAGTTCCCTCGACGGCGAGGACGCGACCTGGAGACGGATCGCCGACCCAGAAGAGGGGTCTCCTCACCCACATCCGGGAGGCCCTCCGAGATCTCAGCTATATGCGCCCTCGCCTCCTCGTCCTCGTCCTTATCCTCTTCCTCGTCCTCAAGGTCTTCTCCGGCCTTATCGGGGGCCCTGTCAGGACCGGCGAGCGATTATGCAAATATGGGGGTAACTCACAAAGTGACCAAAAATGTATAGAAAGTCGATAAAGTTTGTGAGCATGCGGGGCTCTTCTGTGCCCTGCTCGATGGCCCGTAGAGCAACGTAATTCCTGCGGAACCCACCCGGCTCGTGTATATGCTCGAATGCCGGATCTTGCTGCGCGCTTGGACCGGCGAAGGAGGCGGCACGGGCACGCCCCCTGCTCACACCTGCGTGCCATTTGTATATATCATGCCTGTGGACGGATCAATCAGCGCGATGCACCGAGTGAAATGGATGAACGCACGTCACGTCCGCACCAGGTGCATTGTACGGGATAGGGAATGAATCTGTTCGTGTGAATTGCATGGAAGTTGAGGGGCGTCGTGAAGAGGGGGATGGCCCGTCGACGGCAAGGGTGTGCTCGGAACCATTGCCGTCGATGGAGTCGGTCTCGCGGTCCTCCGGCAAGACTAGATGTCGGCGGAGGACCTTAGCCTTCTCCTCATCTGGAAGGCCATCGAGGTCGATCTGGGGGTCTACACCGTTGCCGGGGGAACTTGAGCTCTTGATAGCTGTAGCACTGAGACCGCCAATTATAGGACGACCAGGCGAGGAGGTAGGGTTGAGGGATTCGGAGGGGAGGAAGAGAGGTGTGTGTGCTGGTGAGCTAGTTAGTGTGCGTGGAATGGCTGAGTTGGGTGTGCCGCGCATAGGGATATTGGGAGGAGTAGGAGTGGCGGCATAGTGTGCACGGAGAGCAGCTTGGAGAGTGGGAGTGCTAAGGGGAGTTGCGACAAAAGACGCGGGTGTAGGGTCAGTAGAGTCATAGGGACGGATCCTAGGACTATTTATTGGAACAGGCTGCGATGGGGAGGACATGGTGGTTCTCCGCTGATTACTCGCCCCATCAATTTCCCGAGTATCCCTGCTAGTACCATTTCACACTTATACTAAATTGACACCCGATAAGCAGGACTAGTACGACAACTTGGCATTGACTGATTCATCTCGAGCTGCTTCTAGATCGTACGTCGACAGTCGCAATGCTCATTTGGCAGGCGTGCGATTACGCAAAGAGTACGTGGCGTTATACGCTGCACAACCACATATCTCGCCCACCAGTATGTAAAGGCCATTACGGCGCAGGAGAAGATACCCCAAGCAATCCTGCGTTTATTATTTCCAATACCTATCGCTTTCCAATGCCAAGGCTCAAAACTCCCACCATGAAACCCCACCTCAAAATTACTATAACGAGCTCCATAAACCGCAAGACAGATAAGCCGCAAGGTATTCAGTGCTTCGAAAAGCTTGCCGCTTACTGTACGAGGAATGTAGAGCCAGATATGAGCAAAAGCCAGATAACAGTAATTTCAGTTCTACCTTTCGCCAAGCCACAGACGATTGAAGACTTCTCGCAGGTCCCAGCAAGGTCAGGATATCGCGAGCCCATCTGATTATCCGCCGTCCTCCTATGCACTAGCGCACTACCATGGGCTGTTCCTGGCTTTCTTCCAAATACCAGGCCTCGTGCGCGTCTTGAAATAGAATCTTCTCGAAAAAAAAAGGGATAAGCTTGGGATGCTTTGATTCAGAGCGTGCGCCGTGCAAGTTGAAGAAGGCCAAAGAAGCTAGCCTCCACATTGTATCTAAAAGACATAATTACTGGTGTCCAAGCATTATCACACTGCTATGCCAATAGATGTTCAATTGCTCACCCCCACCCCCTTCCACCAATCCTGTGTCCATTCAACAACGCCGTGCGCCATCTTCAGCCCCTCCTTTCTCTTGGCATTCATCCCTATTCCCACAGAACGCTTTAGCGCCTTGGCCTCATTTCCTCGTGCCCACGCTTCCTCGACCGCAAGCGCCCAATCGCCTGCCTCGTAGGATTGTCGCGATAGCTCTATTCCCACCCCCTCTTTGTCAAGAAGCAGCCTAAGCCCATGCTCTTCTATGAAGAGAGGTCGTGATACTGCAAAGAGATCAACTGATGAGCTAGACATATTCGAATGTGAACTTACCATAGACGAAAGGTGTACATGCATCGATGCATTCCGACACAGTCCCGTAGCCCTAGCAGACGATATGAGGAAGATACCGTGGTGAAAAGGTTGTAGGCTCACCAACTTGCCAAGCAGAACGTCTCCAATTGCCGTCAAATCGGGCATGTACACATCTCTCGGCGCAACATAGAACCCATCAGGCAGACCCACATTATTATCATCTTCGCCCCACTTGTCTTTCGACACCCCACACACGATGGCGATCCACGATTCGTCAGGAAGCAGCCGCGCTTCCACTTCCTCCTGAAGTTGCGGAGGAGGCGGAGTTAAATCGAACACCGTCTGCAATGCATGAGGAGTGGGCGGGATCGTCGAAAGCTCGGGGATGTTAAACGTCGGGGACGCATGCGGCTTGTGAGCAGGTGGGGCACCTGGAATCCAGATGTGCGAAGGCGTCGCGAGCCTAGGTGGGACGGAGATGGACGGAGATCCTGGGATGTCTCGGTACGACGCCGACCCATACGAGATTGGCAGCGGTGAAGGGGAACTGGGTGGTCTAGTTGGCGTACTGGGGCCTGGAGAGGTGCAGGGGCTCTGCCGGCTTGAAGTACGACTTGGCGCACGGAATACTTGGCCGCCGAATGATACTATGAGAACCCTTGTGCGGCCTGGGTCATGGAGTTCCGGAGGAACACCGACGGTAGAAAGAAGGTGCGCACGACCTTCTGGGGTGTACGGAGAAAGTGTGGTGCTGTGCGGACGGACGAGAAGGGGCGCTGCGACAACAGAACGAGCAGAATTTTCTCTGAGTGAGAATGAGGACTGTAGTGGAAAGCTAGGATGCAGTGCACACGGGGAGGGAATTCGTGACAGCGACTCTATGATGTCTGAATAAAACGAATTTGAATGCGCATTAACCCAGTTCGGCGCCGGGAGGGAAGGGTATATTGGGAACGATGGTATAGGTATGCATCCAGGTAAAAGGAGCAAAAGGTCTGCGCAGCGATAGCCCTCGTGGATCTGCGCCACGAGCGGGTCGATCTCTGCAGAAGAAACAGGGATATCAGGCACGAGTGCTGTGAAATTATCCTTGTTAGTGGCGGGGGTAAGGTGATCTGGTTGAGATGAGGCTTCTAGGTCTACTTGGAGGAGCGGCGTAGCGAGGTAGCTATACACCGAATCGAACGTAAAATTGGTGATCAGGATGGAAGGGATGCCCGACGCGTTAGCTGCAAGGCTATGGTACGTTCGTTCAGACATATACACCGTGATTAAAGCGAGATTCTACGTACCAACCCATGAATGCTGCGTCACTGAGGACAGCATGTGCCCCTATTTCCTTGAGCCATCTACGTTCCGTTTCTAGGATGCTATTCTTCCGAGAGAGGAACGATTTAAGAACATTTACGCTCTTCTGGCGATCAACACGGTATCTGCGCTCTATTTCAGCAATCAAGCTACGTGTCGGAGCAGGTGGATCACTTACGCAAGAGGTTGTACAATGACAGGGTCGATCTCAGCATAGCGATACAACGCGCCGAGCGCGATACTATCTGCAAAGACGTGCTTTGGAGCAGACGACGTGATATGAACTGTAGGCCGCTCCACTGGAGGTAGGCTTAGGAGGTGACACGTAAACGCCGACACACGCGTTGCGTGCCCGTAACCTGAGTTGAGTCCGTCACGTTGTGTAATTGAAGGGATAACAGTCTAACTGACCATGGCCAGAACAGTAGTAGGCAAAGCAAAGAGGGGGCATCGAGGAGCTTACCGCGACCTGAGCAGAAGCAACGAGCACATCAATATTCTAAAGACCAAAGTTTGGGGCAAACGACGGTGGTGTATAACCGCACCTCACCGCCACTGCTCACCGACGTCATCAACTATAACCTCGGAGGCAATAAAACTATACACATTCTACAGGCACAGATAATAGTTAATCTAGCGACTTTCTTTCCAGTAGCTTCGTAATTTCTCTATGTGTGTGCAGCCACTCCGGGAAGGTGGCTCCAACTCCCGGGCCCTTTATTTCTATCAAGTAGTTGGCAAACACGATCAGCGTGCCATACCGATAGCTGCAGCGAAATATTGTCAGTCGGGCGTGTCGTAAAAACGCGAGTGAGCGTCTCTTACAGGTAGTTGACGGTGATGTTGCGCAACTTGCGCTCTTTACTGGTGCCCTTCTCACATGCATCTACCTTTAGCTTGTAGCTGCATTTGACTGTCAGTTCCGAATCAACGTCAGTCGTTCATAAAAACTCACTCATAGATGGCGTTGCGCAGATTCTGCACATCTTGCATCAAGTCAATTGCTCTATCGGCCAATCTCTTTGCTGCCTTTCCATGTGACAGCACCCCTACGAGTTGCAAGATAGTCTTATATTCTCCTGTGCCAAGTGTCAACTCTACCCCTCTTCGTTTGACACAGAGTCTCTGACATCACCTTGCAAGTAAGCATCCTCTTCAGAGAGTCCGTCAATGGAGTCATAAATCCCTGCTGAAGGATCATGCTGCATCAACACCGTCTCTTCGCCATCCCACTGCATTGTGGAGGAGATTAGACACGCTGCCACCATGCCCGTTGTTGTCCGCCCACGACCCATTTGACAATTGAATACAAACCCATCCGCTTGTGACATGCCTCCGTTGACGCGCTGGAAGAGCTGCCATAACGCGTCAGGCAACGGGGCTTGTTCGTCAGTCTGGTCGAGCTGTCAATGATACTATCATCTATCCACAGTACATATGACGTACGATGGCAATGCGAGCATAGTCAATCTGCATTTATCGTCAGAGAATTGACATTATATGCGAGAGATGGTCAAGCGAACCCTATAACCCTCTTTCCTGATCGCGTCGATGACATCTTTGGGTGTCTGGATATCGTCTTCTGCAACAGTCTCCCAGATGGGAACAACAGAGAAAGTACCAGGCCTCTCCTCAAGCTCGTCATGCAGAAGAATACGACCGTCTCCTGCCCTGAGTTCGCGTAGCACATCCTTCTTGAAGCTCTGTTCCATGCCTTCGACTACAGCCGTCGTAACTCCCGTTGCCCTAAAGTCATTATTTAGCGCGGGTCTTGTAGAAGATGAACACCCCTCACTCAAGATTCTCCAAGGGCCGGTCGACAAGCCGAAGGACATGTGGTCGTCCAGCAACGTAGACGACGGGTTCCTAGGCGCTCTTGAATATTATATCAATGGCATCTATCCTTATCGACTTACTTCTCGCATAGAAGTCCAGAAAATCATGTTCTGTCCACCAGGGCCGGCACCTACCCTTTCCAAGGCGCGTTTGTACCTACCCAAATGTATAAAAGGAGTTCGCGCGATAATTGTATGTTAATAGCCACTGACCCTTCCACAGTTGGCATTCCACTAAATAAATCCTTGAATATTCTGCTCACAAGAGGTAAAAGGGAAAAACTCACCTTCCACATACCATCTTACCGTCGTCAAGGCATTTGTTTGGGAGCTTTGAGCTATCCTGGTCCTCAGAAAAGTCCTCCGGCTCCAGTGGTCGCAGGGTCAAAGGGACACGCCGGAAATTAGGAGACCCCTCAATCCGTCTGTTCATGAGCAAATCACAACCTTTAGCAGATGCGGGCGAGGAGACTGTCAAGAAAGTACACACTCTGGAAGTGACATTTTCTGGAGATTGAGGAAGAAGTCACTCTTGAGTATGGTGGACGCAGAAAGGATGCTTCCTGTGCGGTTCACTACGACTTGAGTGACCTCGTCTGGGTCTGCCATGCCCGCTTTCGGGTCTGCCCTCTCTAGTGGCTTCAAAGCATCGATCCCTTCGGCAAATAGTTCCTTCTGGAAGGTGTGGATGACTGTACCACAAGGATTAGAACTCGAGTCGAACATGATTCTATTGCCTTGCCTGGTCTATTCTTCACGTAGGTTTCAACAGTTTCGAAGGACTGCCTAGTGTCGGGCTCCGTTGTCTGGAGGTATGATTGGAAGACGATGAGCTCGAAGTACCGGCGAAGATTTTGTAGTCCTGTAGACCGGTGAACGTCTGTGTTATATCGCTTGAGGGAACAAACCTTTCTGAGCGAAGGACTTTTTCTGCCTCTCGTCTGTAGCTTGTTCTGCCTTGTTGCGGGACTCTTCAATAGCTTCCCGTAAATTAAGAACGGCAGAACATTGATCGATCGCGTCGTCGACTGTGTTCTTAACAGTAGGGCCTTTTCTAATGACACGGAGAAGATCTGAAACCAGCTGAGACGTATTTAAAAAAGTTGCAGCAATGGATGCTTACTGTTGATAACAGTATAAGAGTGACGACCCTTGCTTGACTTGTGCTCAAACCCTCCCATATGATTGGACATAGATCGTTTCGCAAATCTCGGGGTAGCTGAAGTAGCTAACAGCCGATGGTGTTCGAGCCATTGACGAATCAACAGCAGAATGATCTGAGAGAATGAGGTTTGAAGGGCAAGCGACTAAATATATAAAGCTCACCGATGCTAAAGTACTTCTGCCACGCCCAAGCTGACAGTTGACGACAATTGGAGCACTCGTGGAGGTGCTTAGCACGACATCGATTAGGTCGTTTAGATCTGCAAAGTCTGGAGGACGTTCGGCGGTGATTGGCACCCGGTAGTATTTGAGCTCGATGTCTTTCGAACGGCGGCGACTGGCCATGACGTCCTTCATGACTGTAACGTTTTCCTCCGCCACTTCTTCCCAGACGGGCACTACAGTTCCATCTGAGGTTTCGGTGTGAAGTAACACTCTAATTAAACCTTTAGCGATGGAGTTTCGACTTGCATGCTCCACGTACCTCCCTCCGAACTCACGCAATTCGGCAATAACGTCATCTTTCAGTCTGTCCTCCAAGACCTCGATTCGTGAAGCGGAGATACCGCCGTAATCTGTTCCATTAGTTAGAAGACGAGCCATATAACAATCGAAAGTCAAACCTTTCATATTTCGGAGCGAGAACCCCTCACGTCTTAAACAGTACGGAGCACCGTTGATGTACACGACTGGTTCCTCTCGAAGCGTTACCCAAACGATACTGGGCGCGGAAGGGTGTGCCTCCTTGACGAGGTCCACAACTTCGCCAACTGCGGCCATTGATGGTTGCCCGAGGGCGTAGATATTCGTACCGGGAATAGAGCGGAAGTTGATTGCACCCCGTATATCGTGCTCGACGGAAGACGATTCTCGTATCCATTGATCTGACTTGAGCAGAGTCCTGTCGGAGAAGCATATCCTGTAAGTGAAAGAAAACAGAGGTGTGTAAAACCTACCCCTCGCGCAGAATGATTCCTCTCCGATTCTTTTGTGGAAGTGAGAATTCCGGCAGTTGATCAGGGGAGATGATAACTTACCTTGACAACGTGATCAGAGTATTCGTCTCCAAGCACCTGGCCACCTGCAATCGCGACCTCGTTCTTCTTTCCGGGAACCAAGGAACGAGCCTCAAAGCCGGATTTTGACAGGGAGGAGAGGTCGTTCACAGGAGCAAAGACATTTAAACGGGACCCGTAGGATTTACGAAGGAATTTGATTTGACTGTAAAAAAAAATATAGAAATGATGACAGGACAAAATGGACGAAACTCACTTCCAAATTTCCGTTCGAGCCTAAAAGTGTCATCAATTAAGCACTGTATACAAAAGGCACAAAAAGACTCGCCTTCAACCAGTCAGAAAAGCTTTGCGGGAAATCTGAACCAGAGCCATCTACATAATTTGCAAAAGCGATCATGAAGAAGCTGAAGAGGAATTATTATAAGGGCATCGCTTTGCATTGAGCATACAGACGTACTATTTCTCTAGCGCCTTGATTGCTCCCCGTAAGAAGTCACTTCCTCGTGCTTCTTCCATACTGGTTAACGAGTATTTGAGTCGATACTTGAGGATATCTTCACGCAAATTTGTCACTTGATCGGCTAAGATTAACCAGACGATGAGTTTGGGGATACAGAGTTGTTGGGCAATCACTTACTGGCATCAATAATTCGGTCCACTAGCTTCTTGGATTGAAGTCCATGATCTAGACAGCCAAGAAGGCTGAGGATTATACCATAGTTGCCGGTATGTGCTTTGCGAAGATTTTCAAGAAGAGTGGGTTGAGTCATGAGGAGCTCGATTGCAGATTGTGAGTTCTTATTATGAAGACCTGCGCTGCCTCTCAATAAACAGCTCCAAGTTAGTATTGATACTTGCGCACATTGTTGTAGAAGATACGTGAGTCTGAGAAGCGACGTGTTGAGGTCTTGTTGTGCACTAGCATGTTCAAGTGCTAACAGAATTCGGGCTTCTGTTTGCTGGCTGGTAGTCAGCACCAATACATATATACGACAAGAAAAAAATTACAGGATGTGGCGGCTACAATGAGAATCAGTCAGAAAGTATCAATGAAGATGATTATTGGCTCACTGTATTGATACCGGAACTACCACCGGAACTCAAAGCAACTAGCGGAGGTTGCACTGCGTAAGGGTCTGGCATGTCTAAGGCAATCAGCTGCTTCCTCCTCACAAGAGAAGCAGCAACCATTGCGAAAGTAGTGCGCACAGCACCCATGCCACATGAGAAGACAAGCGAGGTTTTCAGAGGATCCGTGTCGCGAATGACTTGAAGGTAGGCATCAAGATAATTGTCCTATATTGAAATCAGGAAAAGCCAGGTTTCAAACGGGTAAATATCTCACTTCAATATGTTGATCAGGGGAGATAGGTATTCTGACGACAATATAATTGATGATTGTGAACTTCTGTCTCAAGAGGAAACATACCTATGATACTGTGGAAAAGATCAGCAAAGAGGAAAAGATCAATGAAAGTTTTACACACGTCGACATTCCAACCCTGGGATTTCATATGTTCCCATAATTCTTTGGATGTCTTAACATTGTTATGATCGACTGCCGTCCACGTCGGCAGTATTGCACCCTCACCACCTTCCGCAGCTTGAGTTGGTTTAGGCAGGGTTAGAATCCTCGAGCATTGTGTACACACCAATTTCGTTATGTGTGAGGATGACACCCCCATATCTGGAGAGATGGGTGAAGGCAAATGTGTATACTAGGTTGCACATAAGGTATATATTGAAAGCTCACCTGGTGGCTTCCTGCAAGATGTCATTCCTCAATCTAGTTTCAATTGCTTCTAGATTCTCTGCTCTATCCGATATGGATAGAGTACGTCTTGGTTCAGAAGCGTCTCGTAGTACAAACGGTCGGCCGGAGATGTAGACTGGATGAGGGGATATGATTAATGACGTGGTATATCAAACAAGATATCTAAGGGGGCAAGGAGTTTTATCCATACAATACAGCATTAGGGCTGTCATCGTAATGATTGTACATCCCTACTGCTTAGCCACGAGACGGAAATAGCACGCACTGATAGGTTCCTCACGAGTTGAAAACCACACCACGTGGGATTGGTCTGCTATCCCGGGTTTGCAACGGAGAATGGATAAAATAGCTCGGAGCCCTTGCGTCCGAGGCTGCGCAGCTCCGAATACGTTGAAGTCACCTATCCTCGGTGCTCTGAAATTCGGCGCACCGTGAACATTAAGATCAAGATCAAGCGCGCGTCCTGAAATGTGAAGATTCCAAAATAGATATGCAAGAGTAAACGAAGAAACTACCTGAAGGATAGTGATCTGTTTTCAAAATAAAACCTCTCGAAAGAACACTCCCCGTTCTACCCTTGACGACCAGCGGCTCAGAACGCTGTAAGAGGCCAGTCAAATCCATGGACACGTCAGGGACTGACTCTTTGCTGCCATTCGACGCGACGTTAAAGAGCTCGTGTGACATATGAGAACGTGTTACATGGCCTGGAGTTATGGAAGATGGACGTTCAGTAGACGACGCCCTCGGACCACGAGGTATCGGTATAGGAGCAGAAGCAGAACGCGCTTCATTCAATAGTGAAGGTCCTTGTAAGCGAGGAACCATCCTTGACGTTGCGATGATAGTTCGGGAGAGAAAGGAAAGATTATCGGGACGATAAGAGGGGACTCGTATCCTGAAGGAAGACACGTTGAAAGCCACGTCGCAATAACGGAGCTTGTTTCGGTGTAGGTACTTTGCCAGAGCAGGTGTAGCCGGCATGATGATGCAACTCCGAAAGCTATTTATTCTGCGTGATCTAGGTCAACAACGCGTGTATTGATCCGAACCGCGTCGCAGTTTATACGACCATCCATCTTCGTGCGGCCTAGCCTCTGCTTATACTTCTTATTGGCGACTTCGAAAAACCGAACAGTTCGGCAAATTATTAATGAATCATCTCTGCAATCTCTGATTTTTACCGCGGTTTCCGAGTCATTGATCGATATCACCAATAGCATCTGATAGCGAAATGCTAGCAGTGCAACCTGAATTTCTACAATATGATTTTGAACGACTAGCTACTGCTCTTTCCCTGGACAGATATAGAAGAATAAAGTCCTATAGATCGATGTGCTAATGATTCGATCGTCCAAGGCCATTGTCAATTCCTACATTTGACATTCGGCCATTATTGATATCCCTTTAACTTAGCTCAAACTTAGCTATATGGAGGCATGCATATCTTACGGTCAAACCGGCCGTTTCAGGACCCTGGGACACGTATCTGCTTTAAAATCTCGCCGCGAGAACGTCGAGGGTTATTACTATCTGATCATGGCGCCCTTTCTCTCATTTTCTCCCAGTATTCTGACTCTTTTTGCGTGTCTTGGCCTTTTGGTCGTCACTGAAGCACATCAGTGTGAGTAAACCATCCACACAAAAGGATTTCTACCACTCATTTCTCCCAGTCAACTTCAACAATAATTGTGCTTCAACGGTGAAGCCTGTGATCGCCAATGTGAACTGCGGCTACTCCCCGCGGTGCAGCTCCCCAGGTTCAGGTGGCGTAGTCAGTAGTCTTGTTTGTCAGAGAGCCCCCCGTTATACTGAATCAGTAAACTAGCCCAACCCCGCCATTTCGTACACTGGGCCGCAACCGAACAGTTTAGCTCATGGGCAGTCCCAGAGCTTGACCATCAATGCCCAATGGAATGGGCGTATCTTCAACCAGAATGGCGCATGCGGTGCTGACGGGGAGGGCTGCACCATGACAGAGTTCAATCTTGATACAGGGAACACTTTTACTCCCCAGGCAAGCCAGATCATGTCCGTTGAAAACTTCGATGATCATTAGCGGCCGGGTACCCCTCTAGGCATATGACATTTCGAACATTCAAGGATTCACTCAGTCTATTCGCATCGAGGTCAACGGTTGCGATACGGTGACATGCACGAATGCGAACTGTGGATGCTCAAACGCGTATCCCCCCGGTGTAAGTTGGCATTTCTCAATTTCCATGCGTACATTTTGTTGATGAATTTGTGCGCAGGATCTCTCAGGGTGTGGCAACGACAATCCTGTCCGTGGTTGCAGTGCTGGTAGCCATACCTTTACCATCACTTTTTGCCCCTAAATGCGTCATGCACAACATTGACAACCTTAACACATGTCGACCGATTTCTATCACTGGTAGTTTCACTTATTGAATGGTTATACTTATAGGTAAAGGAAGGGGACGTGCGTGAAGGGCAACTATGACGGTATGCAAAATGCTCGGTAGGGACCGCAATGCAAAAGATAAAACTAGATATTAAAACGAGGACTGGACAATAATGAACCATTCAAATCACCAGGAAGATATGGTGATACTAATAAAGAGCAAGCCAGTGTCCTTCCATTACTTGAACAGTGTGAGGGTCCTACCACATCAAGAAAACTAACACGATCGGAGAGTCTATTCCGCTACCGTGCACCGTAGAGGTCATACGCAGCATGTGGTCCAGGTGATGTCCTGCCTGCAGGGTATGCCGCCTGGGGTCCTGGAGAGGCCCTGCCTCCATACGCAGCCTGAGGTCCGGGAGAACCAGTTCTTCCGGCGCCGTAAGGAGAAGGGCTCTGCCTTCCAGCATCATATCCCCCTACACCGTAGGCTGCCTGCGGCCCAGGGCTGGCGCGACCAGCCATCTGCGTCATGGGGATAACCTCTCCCGCCCAATCATCTCCGGCACCGTGTTCGAGAGTCCCTGGGACTGGCCCGCGGTAGGGATCATAATACCCTGATGCTCCCGTCGGGTCGTCTCGATAAGGTTGGTTGGGATTCATATGTGGCAGTGGGGGAACCGCATAGGGGTCATGCCCACCAGCGATGTCGGGGGTGGAGTAGTTCGATTCCGATTGAACGCGTGATAGAGATGCCTCAGAGCCAGTATCGAAACCAGCCCGCCCAGTATTGTTAACGGGGAGGGGGTGAGAGTCGACATTTTCACCGTGGGCGTTAAGCTCTGGCCATTTAATAGCTTCGTCTGAGGAAGCAACATAAGCGACGGAGATGAGAGCGCTGAACAATTAATGATCACGTACTGTCGTCAAAATCACTAAATCGCTTCCTTGTGAATTTCCACACAATGAAGGCGATAACAGCAATAACAGCAACGCCACCAGCGACGGCTATACCGACTATGGAACCTGTACCAAGGCCACTACTAGAGTCGCTGCCATCTGGTCCTTGGCTAGCGCTAGGTGTTGCGCTACTACTTGTGCTGGTAACTGAACCCGTAACAGTAACAACGGTGGTCAAGCCTTGTGGGTCGGTGACGGTAGACTGGGATAAAATCAGAGAATCTGAGGTTGTAATTGGAGTCGTGGGTGTAACGGGTGGGGGGCTAGTAGTTGGCTGCGTTGATGTGGTCGTCTGCGGCGGCGGCGTATTGGTTGTTGTTGTTGGGGCAGAGGTAGTGGTTTGGGTTGTCTGCGCATCGGTGGTTGTTGTAGATATTGAAGTTGTCGTAGTGCTTGTGAGGGCAGTGGTAACATCTGTCGGGGTTCCTGTGGTTGGAGCGGTGTCGGTTGTCGACTGCAGATGAACTTGAGCCCTCGCCATGGAAATGACGAGAAGACATGTCAGAAAGAGGGAATGTGCTGCCTTCATGAGGGGCGTGTGTGATGGTGGGGGGAGCGACGCGCAGAAAGAGGTCGTCTTCGAGGTGGGCGGCGGTGAAGAAGGGGGTTTGTGGAGAAGTTTTGAGTGTGACAACCTCGTGGCTGTGTTCCAAAAGATAATCCCATAATTTTGATCATAAGTACACGGCCGGCTGTTGCACTGTCCCAAGCACCGTCTCTCCTGTCAATTGTCAGCGCCCGCTTGGGTAGTTATAATCAGGCCACAACTGCATCATGTCACAAAGGACTATTCAATGTTATCTTGCTTTTTGGCAATGGACAATGAGGTTTGGCTGCGCGCGGAAAACCAGTGACACTGGCCACCTTTGACCAGTCTATGTACAAGAACCGCCCCTCTGCACCAACTATGTATTTATAGCGGCATTCGTCCAAGCGTGCTCCAGGGCCCGTAGTTCGTGCATCATGCTCAATCTAGTCCGGAACGACCACCAGGACATGTGAGTGTGGCATTTCACAGTTTTCAATGCAGAGAAACGTAAATTTGGAAATATGTACACCTGGACCTGGATGTTAACCAATCCAGGTGCCATCCAGCCGCTCGCCGTCCAGGCTTCCATTCATCCTCAAGCTTCAGGTGGTGGGTGACGCCGAATTATCGTTAATGTAATATTATGTCCGAGTCGGTGATCTCGCTGATTTTATGACCTGATCCAGATGGGTTCTGGCTATGCGGCGCGTTCTTGTCGCATTTTCTTGTCACGCCACAAATCAGGCGAATTCAGAATTATGCCTAGGCAGCTTCAATAACGTAGCGCGAGCGAGGTTCCTGCGTTTGCGACTATTCCTCGTTAAGGGGAAGTACATCGCAGACTTCCACCTCTGTGTTCCACGATGAGCGCAATCAGATGAGACTCTCGGAAATGTACTCGACAAATCATAAAGACGGTTAGCTGTCGATACCATCATTTAGCAATGCGCTCAGGATCTGTATTTGGGTACAGGTTCCTTGAAGATCCAAAGCCTAGAGCCTACCATCTCAGCAGTACAAGCCAGGCTAGACGAGGGTTAGGCCAGGCTCTTGGTCATTGGATTGAGTCGGGGATGGTCTTATGTCATTTTCGCCAAGGAGCTGAGACTCTTTGGACAGGGTATATCAGCCATGTCCACGGGAAACCTTCACAGACACGCCTGGACAACAGATAACACAAGCAAATCCTCCTCCTGATGCTTCCCACCTTCCGAAAGAACTTCTCAAATACGAGGCCCATCTCAATAGAGCATCTCTCTCAAGGTGACCTCAAGAGTATCGACCTCTTCACCTGCCAACTACATTGCTGCAGGTGAGCCTTATTTCACGTCGTTGGAGGATCTCGTTGACGGTTCGAACAGGGATGATCTTCCTTAACGACAACGTTTTACTTGAGAAGAAGATCACCCACGACATGATTAAACCTCGTCTACTCGGACACTAACCTGCCCAGGGCTCATTCTAGTCTATGCTCATCTTAACTTGATCATAAATAAGACTGGGGCCTGGTAAGTAATTTCCTTCCAAGCTTTAAAAGTAGGACTAGAAAAATATTTTCCAGCCATGGTGCGCCTGCAATCTGTTCTTGTCGGCATCAGTGTTGAGATGAATTTCGAGGTCATTGCCCCGGCCGCTCTTCTGCGCAAACTTGTTCCAGCACTCCGAGTACCCGTCGTCAACGTGACCGACCTCATGATTCTCAGCCCCTTTGGCCACCACCCGCATAGGGAGTTCTTCGAAACGCTCTTCACTCCTGACCGTCATGTTCACTTCAACTACTAACGGGTATCCAATTGAGCTAGTACGGGGTCTCTTGAGCGGTCGCCGTAACACCGACAGAATTACCATTGAAGGGTATGCCGAGGAGGGAACGAGCGTTGATCATTCTTGTGTACGCGTTATACATAGATGATGTTGGCTAACCATACTTCTCGCTTTGACGTGGCCATCGCCGCTATCCACGGCGGTGCATATTTCAACGAGCGCGTCGCGGTTGATGCACACGAAGTTACATCAAACACACAAGGAACGGGCTTATATCTATGAAAAGGTCTGTTTCAGTTTGGTTTGATCTGCCAATGGGATGCTAACGTCTCTCATGAAACAGATCATGATGATACCTTCGCAATTCCGAAATCGGACATCCGCTGAGCAACTTTTCAGTCTTGTTGTTCTTGCGTAGCTATACGTAAATTGCAATCAGGTCTGTGTAAATCCGTTAACAAACGACGAATATATGGGGTCGTTTTCTGCTCTCGCCTAATGCCACCAACTGGGAAAGCAGAAAGGATTGGTATTCAAGGAAACTGATAAAAGCGAGGTTGTAACCAATTCTGTGAAAGTATGCAGAAGAGAATTCCAAGAGATGAGGGCTATTCCCCCACTGGGGCTTAACACCGAAATTTGACAATGGTACGAGCACAAAACGTCGGGCACAGAAAAAGAACTTGAAGGGAAGAATTCAATTAATTTAGGAGTGAGCTGAAATCTCATCTTGTCAGAGCTCAAAAGACACGTTGAAGGCACAGGAACACGTACAAGCTGGTATCATCTATATGTCAGTAAAAAGCGGAAAAATGTACAGAAAACGGCAATAATACTTCATTTGTTCATTATATATATATATCATCCATTCTTCGTGTTGTTCATTCGCTCCTTATTCTTCATCAGGTATCTCATGAACCTCATCAGGGATACTAGTGATGCTCTCCGGTCGCACCTTGGAGATCGAAACCGATTCCAGCAGGTTGACCATGTGCTCGATGTCGTCCCTTGCATGCACTTCAACTTCTTGCACTTGCTCGTCATTGATGGGAGCTGACTCCAACTCCTCAGAGGTACCGGGATCGGCGTCGTTTGATCCTGCGTCAACGGCAGGTGCAGAAAGGGATGCCTCGTTGACTCCCTCGATAGCGCTGATCTCAGCGGCTTCATCCTCGACATGGCTCTCTGGAGAGCCTAGGGACACACCGTTCTCCTCATCTAGAGACGGCTCATTCGAGTGGATGAGATCCTCTGACTGTTCGCCCGTATGGTTCGCATCGACATGATCATCTAGCGGAACCCCTGTCTCCTCAGATACGGGCTCTGCCTCAGTTGCAGCAGCGACGGCAATCGCAGCTCCAGCAGCCACCGCTGCTGTAGAAGTAGCAGCATCTTTTGTAGTGGTTGTTGTTCCAGATTTCTTTGCAGCAGGACTGTTATCGCTAGCCCTTGGCTTCGCCGGCGTTCCTCGTACTGCTGCACTGGAAGGTTTCACGCCTCCACGTGAAGTAGACGTTGGGGTACGTGCTCGCGACAGGGAAGCGGCGGTGGGTTTGCTCAAGCGCTCCGCAACAGTGCTGCTCAGGGTGGTCTTCTTTGTCGATGTAGGGGGCAGAGGCTGGGAATTTCGTGCTTTTGCCAATGACGCCGCTGTTGGCGCAAATAAACCCGTAGATGGTGTTTTTGGGCGCGTCGAAGATGGCGTTTTGGGACGAACATAAGCGGGTATCGTACGCTTCGTGCCGGACGATGGAGGGGGAGGCTTTGTAACGGGTTTACGCACAGATGAAGGCGGGCTGGCTGGTCCTGTATTCTGTGGTTTGATGGTCGGTGCAGCGGGTGATGTAGCTGTGCGGGGTGTTTTGACAGGGATACGTGTGGTAGAAGATGGGGGCGGCTTTAATGCAGAAATCTTGGTTGATATCTTTGTTATTGTTGGCTTAGCAGTGGTTGGTGGCTTAGCGGTAGTCGGTGTATTTGATTCGGACGTTGGGGTAGGTGCTGTCACTCCTATGCTCAACTGCCGTTGTGGAGCCGTAATCACAGGTTTTGGTTTGTCTGGAATGGAAGTGGTAGAACTGGGCCTTGGTGTCAACGATGCTTCTTCCCCGACATCAGCCTGCGTGGCAGGTCCCTCCAGGGTCGCGTTAGCGTTAGAGGAAGCCTGTGCTACCGCGAGGCTCCGCGCCCAGGACGACGATGGAATGATGATTGGGGGCCTAGTGTCAGGGCTGACGGATTTTGGAGGCCATTCGCGTCGTTCCTTTGTTTCCTCTATGGCTGAGTCTCCACTGGTATGCGATGTGGCACTCAAGCTCCGGGCAGATCCAGGCGATGACGAAGGCTGTCGTTTGACTTGGGTCTCAAACCGGCCAATGAGATTTGCTACGCTCGGACGAGAGCGTTCATCTGGTAGTGGCCTGATTACCGCGATGCATGTAGATTAGTGAATGACTTTGTATTGCGTGGCCGATGGACATACATTTGCAGGGAGTAATAGAACCGTGAATCGATCCGTAAGAACGCGTGAAGAAAGAGATAAAAGGTGGTAGAAAGGGCAATAGAAAGGGTTGTTGAGGAAGTTGAAATGGTATACGTGCCAACACCTGATGCTATAACGGCTACTACTACTGCCTGATGCCTGACTTCGGGATCTAGACTGCACAGCGTCATGACAACCATCCCATTATCTCCTCCCTCAACCGCTCTCCAGAACCTCCTCTCCAGAAATGTGAAGCTCCTGCTATTTCCACCACTCGCAGATACTCCCTCCTTGACACTTCCTCAAGTTCTTGCCTCCATTCTTGGTACCTTGATATCCCCGTAAATTCATCCTGGTCTCCGAACACGACAAGCACATGCGAATTCGTATTCTGTACAAGCTCTTTCAATTTGTCGCTGTACGTCCTGGTGTGAAACAACGTCAACCATCCCCTGGGACCAAGAGGGTACGAGATCAGTATGTGTGAAGTCTTGATAGTTGGGATGATTGGGTGTAAAGAGGCGATGAGAGAACCATGTGAGTAGCCCTATAAACCACCTGTTGACTTGTGCGCTGTACAAGACCTGGTTCAGGTCACTCACAATCAGAACAAGTGATTTGACGTTGGATATATTTTGGACGGCCCAGGTCACCAGGTCTTCGAGATCCTTTGCTTCACTGAAGCCTGTGAAGGACGACCAACCAGTAGACCGTCCTACACCTCTTGAATTGTACCTTATAACATGATAGTTGTCGGCTTGCAGTTGGTCTATGAGCAAAAGAAGAACACTGGTAGGCACAGGCAATTTAGGGGTTTTTCGAATGAAGTAAAGCCTGTCTTACGGATCGTCTTTTTGGCCTCCCAACCAGGACCACGGATGCAAGCAGACTGCTAACTTGGTGTTTTCTGTTTGGGACGTTGGGGTATCAACGTCGACTTCGAGTAATATTCCAGTGGGGAGCCGGACACGCTGGGTCATGTTCGCTCAACCTTATAGTAATGGACTAAGCGGTGCATGCTGTAGTGATGTCAATACAATGTGACCCTAATATTAACGCATAATATAACTCGATACAGCAGGAATAGCTCAACAACCTTTGTCCACTTCTAGAGCCACTCAATTCTTAGTGCTGGCGGCGAACTTTCTTTAGGAGCCATTCCCAATAAAGGGATAAAACTGCCGTTGTGGCGCATTCAAAATTGCGGGGCCTCTATTACACTCCGTACCAGACAAGGATTGATCGTCTTCGCATTTTTTAGGTCTCCTTGGAGATCGTTGGCAACACCCTATAGACTATGCCAAATATACAGAGTCGGGCAGGAGGGACCGGCGATTCGTCGTCATTCGAAGTCGATGAATTGAGCTTGATGTCTTCCACTGATTTTCACTCATCTTGCAACCGTATGAGGATGATGAGTCCCGGTCCCCAACGAGAAAGGAAACAGCAGATAGGAATGCGCGAGTAAGCAAAATAAGATACAGGATCCACCACAATCAAGCCCAGTTGTCAATTAGAGAGTCCCTCATCTCCCCAATGACTGCTGTGGAATCGTGCCCTTGCAGTTCTGTGAAAGTGTCAGATATCCGTGAATTTTGTCAGTATAGTGAGACGCACTGAATGTGGCTTCGATCACACTGATCTCGGTCGCTGTCGTCTCGAGACCAGTAAACGCACACCAATCGTTCACCACGAGCCCTGCACCGATCACATCTGAACCACGGTTCACTGTACCGGCCTATAAAGAAAAAGTCAGAAAATGAAAAATTTCTCAACGCAGGTGTACGCACAACGAGAGGAATCTGAAGTAGACTGCTCAGCTCATCCTGATCTTGAATGCTCGTTTTTGGGTGTACTAGGCCACCCTGGTTTGTGATAGCACAATAGCTCCCCACCAAGACGTTGTCGGCAACCGTCTGCCTGAACACCTCGACCTTCAGGACATCAGCGATGATTTCCTCCGTTTCTCGATCGACATCTGGGTGAACAAGGGCAACATAATCATTGCATGCGATAACGTTCCCAAGCGCAGATAATCGCTCCTCTACCCGCTGGATGGCAACGGTGTCGGGCAGCGCATTGCGTAGATGCTGGAGCTCCTGATCGGTTGTTGTCGATGGTACAAGAAGACCGTGTCGGTTCCCTAAGCCATAGTAACTATGTTAGAAACGTAGATGCGAGAAAAGAGTGCAAATCTAGGCACCTGCAGTCAATCGACCAATTATACGCGTTCCTCCGATGCTCGTGTGTACAATGGGGATAACGTCGCCCAGCTCACTCTCAAACGCGGAGTAGAAGTTGGTGCTGCCTTGGATTGCAGCCAGGCAGTAGCTGTTGGTGAGTTTAGCGAAGACACCGATGTCGCTGTGGTTTTCGAATTGGATACCTAGATAAGATATTTTTGTCAGACCACAATCGGTGAAAATGGAGTCAATCATACGTGTAGCCATAATTTTCAGAGTCTAAAAGAGATGTACTTGCGTTGAGGAGAAGGACAAAGTAAACTGACCGAAGGAAAAAAGCTGCTGAGTGATCGGAGGGGACGAGATCTCGCTTTTGAGATCTTAGTTACAAGTCACATCAAGTCACACCCGGCACCGACCAAACCTTTCCTCGCGGATCCTTTACTCGACGGCCGCGGTTGATCATATCGACTCATCCCACTTATGCTTGGAAACTCGTTTCGTATGCGGAGCCGATTTTACCGTCTGGTGTCGCCTCTAAGCTCCTTGGTCGCCGAAAACTGGCGCCAACCACGAACACGAGGACTCAGATGGTATACTGAGAAACCACATGGCTCTAGGTATCCCTCTTCAGTAACATCGCTCGAAAAAACTCTCCTTGACGGTATCAAGGTATGTATTGCCTGCTCGGACGCGTCTCCCAAGCTGAAGGTAGTAAATAGGCAACTGGCCCAATATCTTTCGCGACGTATATGCAAACATGCCTTACATTTCCTGACCTTGGATACTACACGAATCCAGAAAACTCAGTCTTTGGCGCGCGTGGTGACTTTATCACGAGCCCGGAAATCAGTCAAGTTTTTGGAGAGGTACGTGTTCCTCTTCCATTTCTTGAACGCCAAAAGTGACGAGCAAACAGTCTTGTGCATAGCTAGTTGGCATATGGTTCTTACAACAGTGGAACGCGGCCGGGAGGCCTGAATCAATCCGCCTAGTTGAACTTGGACCTGGCAGAGGAACACTGATGGATGACATCTTACGCGTACGTGCCCCCGCTTTGAAATGTGTACGCTTCTCATTCTCACCTCCTCCAGGTCATCTCTCGTATTGCTCTAAATTCCGGGGACCGACAAGGCGTACAGTTGAAAGAGATAAGTCTCATGGAAGCCAGTCCATCCATGCGCAATATCCAAAAAGCCAAACTGCGCAACTTTGCTAGTGAAGTTGGCTGTGAGCTCAACTGGCACGATACCGTCTCCTCGATAAAACGTTCAGATGCCTTCACCATGATTGTCGCACACGAATTCTTCGACGCTCTTCCTTTCTATCAACTCCAAGTATGGACCTCTCTTGTGCCCTTTTACCACTTCTCTTAATTTCTGCCAGAAAACAGAAGATGGGTGGCGGGAGGTCATGGTGGCTTCCACACTCGACCCCATCAAGGATCCTCGGTCACATTCAGCCACGGAAACTGATGACACCCCGCCGCCACCTATTTCACTCGCTCCAGGCGACCCACTTTTCCAACGTGTCCTATCTCCATCCTCCAATTCTATGTCTAGGTCTGTGCTTAATCTTTCGCCTCATTTGGAAGAGACCGCTGCAAGACTTCCCGTCGGGTCTTTCCTCGAAATATCGGTCGAATCGTACCTCCACGCTGCGGCACTTTCACAACTTATCGGCCAGCCTAAGCTAGCTGATAATACAGAGGTAGACAGATCTGATCCTCCTTGTGGGGGAGGATGCGGTTTAATCATTGACTATGGGGGCAACCAAGCCTTCGAGAATTCGTTTAGGGTGCGTATTATTGCATGCACTGGAATTTCGCTAACCCGTCCTCCAGGCTTTCAAGGACCACAAGGTTGTGGACGTCTTCCACCAGCCTGGCAAAACCGATCTCACAGCCAATGTTGATTTTGCACTACTGAAACAAGCGATGGGAGCTCAAGGTAAATCGAGTAATCCCCTCAACCACTTCTCATTTACACTATGACATCAGTTATCAAGCACGGCCCTATAACACAGTCCGAATTCCTGCAGAAGATGGGCATGTCCGTCCGCGTGATGGCACTTGCACGACAGGCGAAAGACGAAGAGCGCCGTGCTACGATTATTAATGCAGCTGAGAGGCTCGTGGATCCAGCTGGGATGGGCAAGGAATATAAGGTCTACGGATTCTCAAACATCAAGGAATCAACTTTTGCATATCCTTTCGATGAGGTAGTTCCTTCATAGCACAGTCCAGTACGAGGATCAAATCTAGATGGAGGATCAAATCTAGATGGAGAATTGCACATATATGTGTTCGAGAACTAGGCATCGTGAAGTTGCCAGATACAGTGTTGCAGTATTAATGTTGATGCTCTCTTTCGGGCTGTCGATGACGGCGAGAGGGAGGGTTATGCTGAAGATGATTCGTTCGTGGTGACTGAGACCGCGAAGAACGTCGCCTCCGTTCACCATTGCCTCTTCGTCTATCATCACGGTGCTTGATCGACCTGTGTCGTTCCTCTCGGACACTTCCAGTTACCTCCTCATCTGTCTTCTTCGTGCCGTCTTTCGTCTTTCGATCCTCCTGCGTTCTACATTCCGATGGCCCTGTCTGCTCTGTTTCGTCTTCCGCATCCGCCTCTACTGCCTTTCCTTTCTCTTTCCTCCGCTTCCACAGGAGCCTATCGAAACATCGGGGGCAGAGCACAACCTTGACCAACGCAGATTTATTTTCGCCGTGCTCCTCATATGCAAATGGAAGCTCCATTGTAGTGAGTGGAGGGGCTGGGCCTGCGGAACGTCGTAAGTACTCCGGGAGAGGGAGATGGTGTTCGCAGCGCGTGTTGCCGCAGGTCGTTTCGCCAGCACCAGATAGGACTTCACTTTCCGTACGCCATCGCAGAGCGAACTGTAAATTAAGCGCATGTATTAACTTCCAAGCTAAGAGGGTATATTAGTTGGAAACTCACGTTACCGGACTTGTAGTGCTTAAGATCGCAAACGGCGAACTCGCGGTAAAGGCTGGCATAATATTTAGATGCGAGCTGCTCGTCCCAGGACTCGTTACGCGTGTCATCTTCGTCGCGAAGAAATCTTGTTAGCTCATTAACGTCTGCGGCGGAAGAGATATTACTATGTTGTTACCTGTGTGTGTTTTTGAGAATCTCGAATTCGGTCATTCCTGTACGTGGTAGCGGTTTGGATGTGGTTCCATGGTGATATAATGACATTGCTGGGTGAACCAAGGCTTGATTGAAGGTTGACAGCTAAGACGAGCGTGAGAAATTTGGGCAACTAGATCAAGCTTCACACTGTCAACGGTTAGAAAAAGCGGGCGTCATGCCATATAGTTACAGTATTTACCGTAGTGGTTTGGCAGTATATATTGCAATACATTGCCCCTCTCGTTAATTGTATAGGTATAGTCTAAAATTGAATTGCTCGGGACCGTATTTACCAAGTTAAACGCCACGCAGACATCATGGAGTTTCTTGAGCCTCAAAGTTGTAACGAGAGCGCGATACTGACGGAACTTATGAGAGGACATGATTCTTGATCACACGAGTGACATCAGATTGACACTAGCATATGCACCAGTTATGGTGGGTCCATTCGATCACACAGGATATCACTACCCAACAGCTGCACCAAGACGTGTTTATGCTCCAAGAAATCCAAAAGTACATGTTAGGTACAGTGTAGAAATGTAAAATAGGCACAAGCTTTTTGCCAAGGGTAGTACTGATCCCCTAGGCTGGAGGGCCTGAAGGGCCTTGATCGAGATCCGAATTACCCTCTCACGGACAGTCTCTGACCACAAAATGGACAGCACGCAGTCTTGTTCTGCCGCCCCAACCCCCCTTGCACCACTTTTTTCCCCCCATATTTCTGCCTTGTGCCAACGCCTTCCTGGCAGCTGACCTCGTCAGATCACACATTCTTTCTCCACCAGACCACGTCACATTGGCAGCGCTCACACGGTGCCTCCCCAAAAGCAGTCAAAACTTCCCATCTCTGGTATAAACCAGGGCGATGGACGTGTTACCCCAGCCCGAACGAAGGTTTTTTGGCCACTCTTCCGGACAGAATGCCTCCGCCTCTGCTCCCCCATCCCTTAAGGCCACCTCGTTCAAGACAAAGAACTCTATCATTCTAAAACTCCCACCTATCATACGACGGCGACGGGCTCAGTCTGGTGATTTTGGTAGTGGGCCAATCAGGCATAAAGATCTCAACATCCTTATTCCAACGGACCTTCCAGGTCATAGGCTACAAGATATGGGGTCAGCACTTCTCGCATACTATCCTGTCCATTTTAATCTTAATTTTAAATTATAGCCAGCAGCGAGAATCATGCGAGGGCGCGGAAAACAATACATCTAGCCAAGAAACGTTAGCCGCTACTCAAATTCCTTGCTTTCTTTCCATTAACAACTCATATATAAGGCCCGACACAACTCAGCGCAAGCCAGATAGGTCGAAAACCATTATGCGGCTTTTCTCTACCAAGTTTCGCCCCCGGTCCCCACCTACTCCAACTCGATCGACACTATTACCGCGTTCTCCCACCCAGATTACTTCCGCTTTTGGTTCCAAAGAAGCTCGCGAGGCGGCTCTGCGTGAGCGGGGATTACTACCACCCTTAAAGGCCAACGTAGATCTCAGCTTGGCGGAATATGAGCGTGATCGTCTCCTTCCCATTCTTACGCCTCCGTCAAATGATGACACCGTGGATGGGGAAGGAATGATGATGTCAGCAGCGTTGAGGGTCAAGCATGAATGGGAAGCAAAGCATATGGATGCGAGAGACGAGTTCGAGCGGATGAAGAATTTTACGTTTGGACGCCCCACTTCACCACCTGCGCTGGAGGAACCGTCTACATCATTACTCCCGTCAGCCACTGTTGAACCGTCGGGCGCCACACATCCTATACCCTCCGACCAACCTCCACCGGATACGATGCCTCCAGTGTTGACCCTCAACAGCAGACGCTCGCTCGCTACCCTCGGTTTCCAGTTGGATGACCCCAGCACTGCAGTTCAGCGCCTCTCTTCAGCATTCGAACCCCACTTGATCCCTCTTCCCCCTTCCCCCTCACCATCCTCACGATTTCCACGCTCTCGCGAGGAGCTCGCTGCAATTTCACTGGCTGCCTCCTTCCCTCTACCTCCCTCTCCTGGGCTTAGTGTTCCGCAGGGTAGTCCAGTAATATCCATAACGCCTCCAACCGTATTCTCTTCGGAGCTTCCACAACACTCCCGAGCAGAATCAGGCTCTTCGCGTGTGACTGCGGTCTCCGGCGCCGCATCCCATGGAATGACGGCCTCTACCGCGGATACTTCAGAATCCTCTTCTAGCCCTAATATAGCGATCCCTTTAATCGTCGAGAGCCCTATTGAAGAGAGCCCTATTGAAGAAGAATCCCTTCTCAAAGGCTCCATCACTGGCCGCCACATAGCTCTTTCCGCTACTACCTCAGAAGATGGCGTATTGGAAGTGCGGTTCTCCAAACAATCAACAGCGAGGATACGTAACTCCACCGACCCCACCCCAGGAGAACTCAAGACCCATCGCGCCGAGCGACGTAAATCCTTTAACCCATTCAAGCGCAATCAAGCATCACCCCCCGCTGAACCCCCTGTCGTATCTCTGCAGACCCCTTCACGTCGCCTATCGATGGGTGCCTCATTGAACAACATGCGACGATCCGTTATAGGCACACTTTCACGCCCAAAACCGGCTGGGCTTGCCGTAAAGGTAGAGAGGGCAGGTTTTGATGCTTCACATTTACCGCCATCGCCAACCATTCCCGCGGTTTTCGCAGAACATGCAAGCAGTTTCAGCCCAATTGCCAGCCCGAAATGGACCTCGCCGTTCCAGCAGCAACAACAACAGCGTCCGATGCCTCCCGACTTTAAGACGAGAATCCCAGTGTCACCAACGCTGTATTCGAGGGGGGGCATAGTCGCGGAGACGAACAATATTGAGGATGATGAGTCGCGGCGCATGACAGAGCTTGCATTTTTGGGATAGGAACATTAGGGATTTCTTTCTGCCGTTTTTTTTTTTTTTTTTGGTTTACATCATATCTGGGACTACTACCATAGCATACATATCACATTCGTTATATTATCTCTCACGGCAATCATACTCGCTCAAGTGGCGCATAACACATTATTTTCCCGCCAGAAGGAAAGGTTCTGCAATCACACTGTGCAATTCCGTGGTTAAAGCAGACCACAGTAACAGCACTCTGTACTACTCGAAATTCGGACTATGTATGTCATAAGAGGCAACTTGGAAATTTGATTCCGCTGTCACAGTTGATGGCATTCCGGCATTTTGGTGCCTGTCCAATAAATGCAGTCGAGGTACATTTACTCTATGTAAAAAAGAAAAAAACCTTGAGCTGGGCCATAGCAATGTTTAAATTTGAACAGGGAGGCGGCTGCAGTGAACTCAGCGTTCAATTGCTGTCGCTGTTTTTTTTTTGCTTCCGTTACCGACCATCAATGTACATTGCAAATTAATATTGAACCCTAAGCTAAGCGCTAAGCGCTTGGATGGGGGGCGATTGACCCGGGGGGGGGAAGTCAACTCCACCCCCCTTGATAATCTCCAAGTATGTGCATGTCAAGTCGTGGCCTTGCTTGAGGCACGTTGCTGACGCCTTCTCTGTAGCCACACTTTCGCCCACCACCTTCTCCTTACTCTGTTCCGACAATTATCTTTCCTCATCGCTCATCGCCACGCTCATCACAATCCATCGCCCGACAAATCGTTCGTTATCGACACTCGCCAAATTGTTATGCAACAGCAAGATCCTTCGCACTTCTTCCGAGTTCGGGAGCTAGTTCTTGAGGTCGTGAAGCACCTTCAGAATGACCGGGCTACACTATTGAAGGTGTCGCTGGTGAACCGCGCTTTCTCCAGCTTCGCTCGCCTACAAATTTGGCGCCGGGTTGTTCTGCAATCCCCGGACTGCGCTGAATTACATGACATACTCGCCGTAGTACAAGGCTCTCCCGCAGCATTTGTTGAAGATCTTTGCATTGATGGCGGGAACGGCGAAAGCTCTGATGTATTCGACAATATCCATCTCCCCTTTATCTTAAATCGCCTGACCGATACGAAAACGCTAAAAGCATTTTCCGTGCACAATATCGTCTGGCCCTCCAACGTTTTACACCCTGGGATCATCGCGGTCAGAAACCTTGTTAGGTCTCCGGTTCTTACAACCGTCACCATTTACATCCACGATGACCCGATGAATGGTTCCAATGTGCCCATCTACCTGATAGATGATTATACTGGTCTCGGGACCCTCACTGTCGGAGGCAGCTTTATGCTTCTCAACAACCGTATACCTAGGGTTCAATTCCCCATCGCGCAGCCCCTGCACATGGCACTAAATGTCGAGCAATTCGTCGGTAGAGATATATGGCCACGCATCAATACCTCTCAACTCCAATCACTACTTATTTCGCTCCCCCATTTCGAAAACAACGGCATGTTTGCTGCCTTCCGACAGTATGGTCATGCACTGCAGAAATTACAGTTGAATTATAGTAAGCCTAGACCTCTCCAGATCGGTTTACTTCTACTAATGGTTACCCTCTGACAGTGGAAAATGCTGAGACCGACACCGACAGTCCCAATGACCCCAATTCCGACCCTGACAATTCCGACTCCGACCATTCCGACTCTGACCATTCCGACTCCGACCATCCCGACTCCGACCACAATTCCGACAGTGACAGTCAACCCGACGGTGACAGTTTCCACACCGAAGGTTTCGACCTCGATTTCGAGCCCTTCATTAATGTGAGGGAGCTCGAAGTCGCCTTCCCAACCTGGACAATCAAACCATGGCCGACCGTCCTACATAAATTAATCAAGCAGATGGACCGCATGATGCCAAGTCTAGAGCGATTACTTCTATACGTGCTCGTAGACGTGCCAGTGAATGACCCATCGACTTCAGATTCGAACACGGGGAACGAGGCCGAATGGGTTACCGGATCTGGATTCAATGAGTTAGATAGCGCGCTTGCAACTCTGCATTCGGCAAACCTCGCCAATGTACGTATAGCACTTTGTTCAAATGACGGGTGCCACCATGTAGAAGGCGCAGAGACGCTCTGGAAGAAGTTACCACTTACACGGGCCCGGACCGTTCTTGTGATTGAATCTGTCGGCGGCGGTGAGTGTCCTACCTACCTAACTTACACCAAAACTAACCTGAATGCATCGTTATAGAGCTACCGTGGAATAGCTTGTTCGGACGCTAGTGACGCCATCCCCTTCCTGTCGCCTTCACTGCACTTTACCTCTTGCACTCCACGTCCCAAATCGAAACCGTCATTACTCGTTTACCTCATTGCACGAAACTTGTATCACCGCGTCGTCTGTCGTAATGCTTATCTGTTTCCACCCATCAGCGTGGCGCACTGATCGAGTGGGCCACATGCCATATTTCAAATTTGCCGCGGGTTTAAGAAGCCGCAAACAGCGCCCGGTCATCAAAATTCGAGTTCGACAAACATTAGAAGGACATGACCAGACATGAACATGGCACACCAAGCGGTGTCTAATTTACCTCTCCAGTCCAATTAATATCCGTCATAGGTGCACCTCACCTAGATCATCATACGACATTGAAGGTGAAAATGGAGCTCGACTGATGGTTGTTTTGAATGATTATCAGGTCACCAAAGCCCCCGCTCTCCCCACCTTACAAGCCAATCGCGGTGATAGACTTCGAAACCTCTATCCGTGCGTTTTCTCACTTGACACCATATAAAGATTCTTCTGCGCTATTCAGAGTGGAAAACCTTGAGCCATTCCATTACTTACCTGACTTTCCTCCAGGCCTTCAAACCCCAGACTTGAACGTCACATTCCCGAGAAAGGGCCTTGTTATGACTAAAGACATACTTTTGGCCATCTTTGGAAGGATGAAGGCGTATTAGGATGCTGTACTCAAAGGTAGTTCACTCTTGGGCTTGAGAAGCGAAACAACTGGTGCCAAGTGTTATATGTAGGTGTCAGATCTACGTGAGGGGGTCATCTTGCAGCTATCAGAGAAGTATACCATTTCGAATGGGGTTGCACTCTTCACAGATAACAATTCTGATTACCACTCTTCGAACTTCCTTCGTAATCGTACCAAAAGGGCCATGCATAACGCCGTGCAGGATGAAGCCCCTGACACCTGATATAGATTGGACAATGAGGATGGTCAGGATATTATATTCTGTGTTGAATCTGTGAGCCTCGTCATGCTAACCAAAGAAGCTGAAACTTGAATGTGCAAATTGCAAATGTTCATCTGAATTTCTAGTGTCTATCGGGACCGAGCCACTCGTGGCCGATTGGTCTGAAAGTAGAGATGATATCCGAATACGGACCCCTATCTACAAAGTAGAGGTACCAATGTATAGTAGACTAATACTACTTTGACTATCGGCAGCTGCGCTGTGCTTCAAAAAACAGTGCCATCGGGCCATAAGCTGCACACATGACAAGAATAACAGTTACAGTCATAGAGGAACGACGAAGCTATCGGCAAAGACCAGAATAGTGGCGTTTCAGTTGATGGAAATGACCGATTGTGATACTCGCACCACGTTTTGTGGCGACGGAATAGGTTAAAGAGTCGACCTGCTGATCATGCTCGTGGTTTCTTTATGATTCGAAAATCAAAAGCTTCTTGGGCGCGACCTGATTCTAAGTATCGATTCGTATAACCGGGGTGAAGTCTATCCCAGATAGCATGAGTGCCGTCAGAGACGTTGATTGATGCCGGCAAGGTTTCGCGGTCTGGAGCATACATAGATGATATGCCGAGGCAAAATGCAAGCTGGGTATTACCGTGAGCTACAGGGAGTGGGTACGAAAAGCAAGTATAACACCGGCTCACAGTGGATGATGTAAGCCCGTTTACAAGGCTTCCTATTCACATGCCGGGATCTCCAGATGAGGTCTCGTGTCAACATCTATGTCGTTCCTAGAAGATCAAGATCTTTGACATGAGAGACCATGATAAGGGGTGCTTCCAAATGGGTTGTACATATACTTACAGTCGTCAGCTCGAGTCACCACTGGCAAGACTAGAGTCTCAGTTCAAGTTCGAAATGGAGACCGATATCGCTTCAAAGAAAGAGCGCTAAATTAAGAACGTCGAGCTGAGAGCCAATATTTTTTGGCAGGAAAATTGGTATCGTCCAGACTCCAATATGTAATGTACATAGAACCTGATGGTAGGGTGTAAGTTTTATGTTTGGATGTATTTTGAGAAGAGACCCTGATGTGGGGTAGATATGATTGTATGCTACCTCATCTTGATCGATAGAGTTATGATGAACTCTGTAAGCCACATCGGTTCGTGTAAGTAGTTGTTGTGTAATGTATCGTTTCTATCTAGTAAAGTATGGTTCCGTGAGTGTGTGGTTATCTCGCATCTGGGCAGTAAGAGCTCAGGGCTTATCTAGGCCGGCCCTGGAATGTCGGTCGATTTAGATCGGCGGACCAGAGGATAACTGGTTGTGTATATAGATAGGTATGTATCGGAGAAGGTCTGTGCGTGAGGAGATCCAAGTGAGATATAGATCGTGAAATGAATGGGGATGATGTGATCAAATTCACAGGCACGTGGATTTTGGAGTTCCCCGCAATTATATATAACAGGGTCCTCCTGACGAATCCCTCCAGATCCTTCCTGCTTTCACCCTTCATTCATCTGCTTATCATCAATACAAATGTCTTCTAGCAACTCCAATTCCACAGATTTTGTCAAGCATTCTGACCCGATCGCAATTAACACTTCCGCTCGTCGTGGCCGTTCTGTCTCAGTTTCCTCGGGCTCATCAAGCTCAGAGGGCTCATCGCCCGAGCTGCGTACACCAACATCCCCATCAGCCTCCCATCGTGCGAGCCTCCCACCTTCAGGATCTTCTCCCATCCTGTCACTCTTTTTGGCTCAGTCGCCGACCAAGTCCCCGGTTAACTCAACCTTTCCTTTCCATCGTAAATTCGGCCCTCCCCCTGTCTTCGAAGGTGCTTAAATTAATTCTGCTTGATCCCCGGTCACCAGCTTAATTCCATATCCTAATTGCAGAGGACGAATCCGAGGTTCCCGTCGCTGCTCATGCTCGGCGTGCTAGCACCACTGTCGCAGGACGCTTCACCCAGCCTCAGGCTCCACTTCCTGAGCCTCAGCTCGAACGGGGCACAGGCCTTCTGCGGAGGCTCTCTTTGAGTAGTGGAGCTTTCGCAAAGGTGAGTCCTTTTGTGTTGTCGACCAGCCGAAACATCGTCCTCATATTTCAATCAGCCTCTCAACAACGAAGCTCGGTCGCCGCCCTCTCCTCCTCCCAACACTGCAGTTAGCCCGGTCGCCAGGAATATGCCTTTTGCCCATCACACACGGCCTCGTCGTTCTGCAACCATAAACGAAGGCACGAAGCCTCGTCGGGCACCTTCACCCATGGGAGAGCGAATCCTGAAAGGCCACTTTGACGGCTTCAATTAATCTATCTTCCTCAACCCACTTAACCAAACCTTCATTCTCTGGATTTCATCGAAGACGCCAAAACTTACCCAAGTGACTCCGACACACTCACATCTTCGTTCTCGACAGCATACCCGCAATCGTTCGTGAACCTTATAACCGCCTAATCGTGTTACTGGTGCCACATCAAAGAAAAATGTCCTCGTCATCGATCCACCTCATCGAACTGTATCATTACCATGTCACACAACTCTCATTTGATCTCTCATTTTGGTGCGCCGTGCTCTTTGAGGGGTGCAAACCTCTTACCCTCTTTTGTCGAAAGCTATGCAAAAGCAATGAAATGTACGTTTCTGCCTCAATGCAGAGATCATCTGGTTGACATCTTTCACTCAGGAAATCTGTCGTGAACGTACTTGCATCTATTTCTGCACTCCTATTCGTCCTGTAAATCTGTATGTAACACTAGGTAATTAAATCGTGTACCCATCTGTCGCAAACCCTCTGGCCTCTCTCTACATAGAAGCGAGCCTATGTCGTGCGTGCATTGACTATTGGCATGGGGCGTTTGGAGAATACGATCTTCCGTTTGACCAATGCCACCATGTCCCACTCGACTTGCTTCATATCTACCGCGTTATGAGTTTCCTCGTCGTCGTTGTGTATGAACATCTCGACATCCATAACCCCGGTCCCCGAGACGGTTGTGGTGGACGCGGTTCTAGATCGGAGAAGAATTGCGAGAGGCTTCGCAAGATTGGTAATCTTTCCTTCCAGAAGATGATGTCCAATAAGCAAGGTGGATTTGTTCTTTTGGAGGTTTCGAAAGTAGGGCAGCAGACCAAGGCACCCGTTAGACGCTGTATTCATAGTGGCAACCTTCGGTGAGAAACGCTTACCGTGACTGTATCGACCGTAAGCTTGCCCACGAGCTTCCCGTCCCGTTCGCTAGGGTGATTGCCCTCTACCTCGAGGGCGCCTTGGAGCTCGATTAGCACCACCTCGTCATGCGAGATTTTTGCGAGCCCTGGGGGAAGCTTTAGGTTTGAAGATGGAGAAGTGACGGATATCGGAATTATCATAGGATATTTCTTCAGAAAGCAAAGACTGAGCGACGGGCAAATGTGAGAAAGAATTTCACGAGATGGTGGACGTTAGACGCGACGCGTTGTTGTCGATTGTTGACGCAATACCCCCTCAAGCATGGTGCATTGCACATTGACCAGGACCTTGCGTTGAAGGGTATCGATTCTAAAATAGTAGCTACAGACATAATGAAATATAATTTATCTACCCGCTACACCCGCTTAGCGTTGCATTGAATCGGTGCCGATTCGGTTGTACGTGTGAGGATGGAAAGTCACCCAACTCCCAGCTGTAGCATTCCTGATTAAAAAAGAAAGAAGTCAGGCTAGTTTCAAACAAAGTTACCCGGCGTGTACAACGTACCACACAATCGTCCTCTGCCTGCGGCTCCGGGACTTCTCTGCCGACCTCCACACTTGGTGCCCATGCGTCGCTGAGTAGCTTTTCTATAACATTGACAATCCCATGTGTGCGTATGTCCACCGTCCATGAAAGATTGGTCACCGTATCATAAAAGATGGTTTTGCCAAGATGGCACCTGCAATTGAATGTTACTTGAGTAATTCCGATTTGCAACACATCCAACAGATCAAGAACCTTGATTCCATGGCATATCCCGCGAGTGCACAGGAAGAAAGCACACCGTTACATGTCCCCATGGCTATAGGGTCTGCAGAGTGATAGACGTGCGTGATGTGGTGCGTAGAGGGCTGGGTGGAGCTTGAGCAGAATATCAAATGAACTGTGGAAGAGTACAGGACTTACCGGAGATGGCAGATGCAAACGACGTGCTGCCATTCGCTCTCCTGGAGATTCAAATGTGACTACCGGGGCGCCGAAAGTCGCACCGAGAAGACTTGCAAGGGCACCACCTAAGGAGTGTCCAATAATCCAAATATTCGATTCTGGGCTGCAAAGAACATGTCAGTGATTATGGACGATCCAAAAATAAAGGAGAAAACACTGAACTACATATATGTCAGGTTATTGTATAAATTCTGTCGTTAGTGATATCAGTCAAGATTTGGGCCGAGTGGAAGCTTCACATACTGTTCCAATAGGATAAAACAGGCTTTCTTCTATTAATGCTTTGTCTAAGCATCCCTGGTCGCACCTCCACCCTCCACGGTAGCATCCACAGACCGTCGTCCAGGACCAATCGACGCGTGCACAGCAGCAACTGAAGAGCAGGTTGTCGTTAATCCTGTCTTTCCGGACTGTAGGCCCCCCACCACCAAATACACCAGCAGAAGTTCCCTTGATAGACAGGATTACAGTCTTATTATCGGGGGTTGCGAATACGTGTCCTCGGAAGCCGTCTGCGTCTGGTTCCCACCCAAAAGGATAGCTCTGGGTTTGAAGACGTTTGGTGATAAGCCTAGGACGAATCTGATGACCACTCACCGCGTTCCATCCGTCCCCAAGGTCATACCAACCAGCTTCGCCTGGAACAAGATAAGCATTATTGGTCATTTTTGCAAGTTCCAAGAGCGTCTCCCGGCGCTCAACATCAGGTCCAACGATCTCCTCCTCATTCCATTGCAGATGCTCGCTCTGACCGAACCGTATTGAACGAATGCGCGCGTTAGAAAAGGCCTGAAAAGATGGTGGCCGGAACGAGGAAATTTTGCGGGACCGTATCGTATATAAGTCGCTGAAAGGACCCTGGTCATTACTGTGGGCATCTAGAGTTCGTGGTTGGACATCGGAGAAAACAACGTGAGCGGAATCCGAGACGGCGTGGAGGTGCCGTAGCTGGAATTGAAGAGCATGAGAGGGGCGTTCGATCTTATCGAGACTATTGGTGGAGAAGATGTGCGTGAATGCGACGAGAAGACTCGTCAGCGTGGCCGGGAGCATGAGGCATAACCGCGCAATGGGTGGGAGCGAATAAACCTGACTGCGTTCGCCTCGCATACGTCACCACATATCCTCTCCTTTTTGAATGCAGCGAAAACGGGATATGTTACAAGAAGCCTATATAATCCTCGCATACGTCACCACATATCCTCTCCTTTTTGAATGCAGCGAAAACGGGATATGTTACAAGAAGCCTATATAATACACAGTGAAGTGCTGGAGTGTATCTAAAACAATGCAAAGACTAAAAGCTAGTAAGTATGTGTATAGAGGAGAGGCAGAAAAATTAACAAGCAGCGCAAAGGCCCAGACTACTACTAAAGGTTTGTTCTATGTGTGTACTGTTAGTACACGCTCAGACACTGAGGTTCTCCATCGCAAGGCCAAGAGGGTCGACGGCAGAGACGTTGGCGTTAAGCATGGGTGGCTGCAAGTGGGCAGCTGAACCAAAGAAGACTTCAGGGCTGGTGCAGGCAGCCACAGCACGTCGCATATGGGAAGTCATGAACGTCAGTCCGACCTGATAAGCAGCTGAAAGGGCCACGGTCAGGCGATGCCTTGAGAAAATATAGGACAAGCCACATACAGTTCATCCACCCGAAGCCTTCGCGAGGAACCATCTTGAAATCGATTCCCTGATTCCCATACTCTGCGTCTACCAGGTGGGAAAGTTTGACCGCATCGAACTGCATAAGGGGAGAAGTCAGCGAAGCATAACGTGGGGAAGATGGGTTTGCCTTACCTTTTCAGGCACAACGCCATTGAAGTCGACGAATGCCGTTGTCATCCTGAAACGTTCTCAGTAATCAAACCTTGATAAAAATAAGGAGGGCTTACATGTAGAGGAACCTGTACGCGAGGCGTTGTGCGTCATCCAGGTAACCGTAACGCTCAAGTCCAACCCAAAGCATGATTTGGTGTGGTGGCCTGTAATCGAGTCAACAATCATCATGCTGGGAAGGAAAGGTCAACGCCAGCATACCATGCATATCTATTGGATATGATCAGGAGTAGTTTCACTAGTATAAAGAAGCAACTCACGGATAATCCCATTGACGATTCGGGCGCTCCAAGGAGATCTTACCACGAGATTCTTCCGTTCCAGACACAACACCACCAAGCACCTCGAACTTCCTCAACGACTGGGTCCTGTATAGTTCTATATCAGGGTATGTTGTCGAGAGAAGTGATGTGACAACTCACACAAGCTTCCAGCACTGTTCCTCGCTCGCACATCCGGCCCAAAGTGGCCAAAATGAGGTAACACTCTCATACAGAATCTGCTTTTCCTGCACAGTGTCGTAGTCGAAGAAGAGGTTCTTTTGCTCATTCCAAAGATACTTGTCAATCATTTCCTTCCTGAAGTCTGCCCTCTCGAACCACTCATCGCTCCTCTGGACTCGACTCTTCGAGCGCTCCCTGTACGGGTTTGCATAGGACTCCACGGAGGCTGGGAAAGGCGCCAGATCAAACTCCTCCTCCAGCTCTAGCTCGTCGTCAAATACCTCCCGGATGGCTGTGCCGATGTCGACTTCGTACTTGTACAACAAGGATTGCAAGTCGATCGTGCCGAGATTGGCGCATCGCTTCTCGAAGCGGTAGGTGGTGTCATGGCCAGACTCACGTACAGCACGGTCATGGAGGAAGTACTCATCAAGGTCGGGTTCCTTGATGCTGCCGTTATTGTACTTCTCGCTGAACTCGAGCACAGAGATTCCGTGTTTGCGCGCGAAGGGCTCTAGAATCTGGGTAAAATGGGTAGCCTCCGTCTCGGGAGGAATACCGAGACCATCAGGCCGGTAACGGGAGAGACCAGTTTTGGGGTCCATGCGTGGTTCTGCTACCCAGACAGTGTGATATTCTTTGATAGCGGCCTGGATAGCACGCTTGAGCCACTGTCGATTGGCCTCCATGTCTGAGCGATCAAGCTGGTTGTAAATCTGGAGAGCCATGTCGGTAAGGAAGGGAGGCTGGGTGCGGCAAAGATAGTAGCTTCGGCTTCCATTGAGGATCTTGCCATAGTGCTTGATTTCGAAAATGAAATGATCGACCATCCCCTTCGCCATAGCCACTTGGCCATCGACAAGCAGGCCGAGAGCAATGAAGTAAGAATCCCAATTATACAGCTAGGGAGAAATTACAGTTAGTGAAAGCTAGGGGGAATGTTGTTATGACATACCTCATTAAAACGAGCTCCGGGGACAATGAAGGGAATGCCTTTGAGGGTCTTTCCGCCTTTAGCATCATCTATCTCATTCATCGCCAATGCCAAGATTCCGGGCTTGGTGTTTAGGCTCTTGACATAAACAGGGTCGTCAGGCTTTTCAGGAAGGACCTGGACGTCCAAGTTCATATGAGGTTTTTCCCTCGCGACCCTCCTGTAATACTCGGCCATGGCAGGCTCCCCATGGGGAACGTAGATGCGGGGGTTAACACGTCCAGTACGATTCTTAGGGTCCGCAGTGATGATTTCCAGTCCATCACCATCGATTCGGCGTGTAAGCGAGTGCCAGAAGGAGTTCTTGATCATACGCGACAAGCGATCTACCGGGTTCTCTGTGAGACGCGCTTCATCAAGGACGATGCGCTTCCTGTTGTGATCCCTTGCTAACGCCAACTCTTGGAGCAAGTTGGATAACATGTAGGTACCCTGAGGAGCCATCAGCGTGGCGCGATAAGCTGGGCCAAGATGCGTACCCGGATGTCAAAGGTCTTGAAACCATTGCTTGTAGCGGTGCCCAGCGCCATCATCTTCGGTCCAGCATCGGTGACACTAATCTGGAAATCCCCGTCGGTGTCCTCTTGCTCAAGGACGACACGGATGGTCTCCTCCACGTCTATTAGGAAACGCCGGGGTCCTGTAACGCTTTTCTCGTCATGGGACATTCGACGCGGCCTGAGATGCCAATCTTCCTCAAAAGCGGGCGCTTTCTTGGGCTTGTATCCATGGATCAGAGACTGATGAATGGGTGAGTACAATTATAGAACTAGTGGGGTGCCACGTACAGTGCTGTAGGTTCGAGAACGGGTGTAGGACTCGCCTCCTCCGTAGTATGTAGCGGCGTCGACGTTGGTTGCTCGTTCGTCGACGAATGTCACGCCAGTGGGATGATTCAAGGCAGGTGCCATAATGAGAAATGTGGGGTGAGGGGAATGTTTGGGTCAGGAGAAAGGGGTGGGGAAAATATGCCAATTATTTAAAGTTGACCTGAGTGTCCTGAGTAACGGTACTCGGGACGCTTACACGCTAACCAAACGCGGCCAAATTGATATCTCCGTGAACTGACGTCGGTAAGCGTCAGGCAAGTAATAGAGAGCGACGGGGACTGGGTATGGATGAGAGCTGGTAATTATATAGCAGAGAGAATGAGTTTCAGATCCACGGTGTTGACTTGACTGGCAACAATGATGTCCTTCCAGCCTTCAAGCTTCAGGCCTGAGCTTCAGGTCAAAGTCAAGGTGTCGATGGCGAGGAACAAACAACATTCTATCGCCTTTTATATATCCCTCTAATTGACTTAGGCGAAGCTTCTAACACGCCGCGCACCAGTTCGAATTCTTGCTCCACCACCTACCTTTGACTCCTCCAACTTCCTTGCGTTTCTAATGCAATTACAGCTCATGATTCTATGCAAATTCGCAACATTATGAAGTATCTAATTTGTACATAGGCTCTCAAAACTCAGAAGTTCAAGAGTGTGCCGTTTTCGGATGTTCGATTAACGCCGCCTCAACTTGACAGGGTCGGAAAGAAGCCCTCCTGAATCCCCAAAAGTATCGAAGCAGTTGACCGAAATGACGGCTCGCTGGAGCTGTCTCAGTCTTGGCGCTTGGGACCCAGCTTGGGACGTCCTGCTTGCCACGAAGAACCAATGCTGCGCTTGTAAAAGCCAGGGACATCCCTACAGACATACATACTCTCATATTGTGATTTTCCGTTCGTTCTTAAGGGGAAGTTGCTAAGTGGAAAGAGTCAATTAATAGGCACCGATCCGATGATATACAGGTACCGGACAGTTTGGCCTGCCGCAAGGAAGTCAAAGCACATAACTGCGAATATAAGTTTATGTATAGTAAGTACATATTGTGTACGAGAGCAGGGGCACATATCTGTTAGAAAAAGACAGACAGCTGACAAGAGCTAAAGCAATGAATTCCTTCTCGAGAAAAATCTGTCAACAAGGGCTGTCCGTTATCCGGGGGTCAAGGGCATCGAGGACGGACTCCAGAACGACCTTTGGCTGGAGTATCGTTCTCTGTTCGAGAGTCGCGTTATTGTGCACGTCTAGTGGCTCACTTTCTCGCACACGTGTAGTACAACGCAGCCCCAACTCCGTGGTAGCAAGGATGGCGCCGTGCGATGCAACATAATCCCCGAAAGCGTCAGACATGCCGCTCGGATCGAACGAGGTGTTGGTGCTGACGGCGACAACGTCAAAACATGTTGACATAATTTCTTCCCTTGTCACTCGTGCTAGTCGCAACACAGAGCTGGCGATTCGCTGCACCTGTTCGCCAAAACGAAGTCGAAGACCACCTTTAGACGACGACGCCCCGTTCTCATAGCTGAGACAACCAGCGATGATGAAGATGTCAGCTGACCATCGAAGAATGGTGTCGCAGAGGTCGTTCATTGACTGTTCGGCTAGGTGAGGGTGTGCATTGTGTATGTGTCGGTGAGCAAGGGCTCGCCATTTAGATGACGTTGGTTGAGGTTCTGAACGGAATAGAATTCGTCAGAAGAATATTTGAGTTAGAAGGAGTGAACATACCTGCTAAAGCTATACGGGAATATATTTGCGAGACGACATTATCGGATTTTGAGGAAAACCCCATGCAAAATGAAGACAAGGCTCGGGTAACGCAGATAGACACGCATCCTTGAAGCGCAAGCTGAACCAAAATTGGGTCTTGAGAGTGATCCCGATTGGACAATATTCTGGACAGATTTGGGCCTAATCGAGACGAGGTATCGTGCATGGCCTGTATAGACCTAGCTGAAGAATGGCGGGAGTCTTTATCGAAAGTGCAGATTTCCGTTGCCGAAGCAGCAAACTGCAGAATCTCAGAGTTCATGTCGTGAACGGCCTGGAGCACCTGTGCTCCAGACCAGCTGTCTGTTCTGGTCATATACAGCTCCGTGCTGCGTATCCGCGCGTGCTCCTCCTCGGACCCTGCAAGCATAAGCGCGCGCTCCTGTTCCGTTGGTGTGGACCTCCCGTTTCCCAGCGGGCTCGTAGTCCTGCGCATGTCGAACGAACTGTGTCTTGAGTGGAGGTCTCTCGGTGGTGGAGGAACCTGCGTTTGAGGTCCGAGGTCACTGCGCCGTCGTTCAGCAATCATACGCTCTTTCTCTCTCTCTCGCCTCATCTTCTCTAGCTCTGTGTCCCTAGCCCTCAGCATCTCCCTCGTCTCTTTCAGTGTTTTCTCTAACATTCGGCATCGCTCTTCTAGCCTCGCGGCGTCTCCCTGAGACCTTGCCAGCTCATTTTTGGTGGCGTCGAATTCACGACGCATGGAGGAAGGAGCCAGACCTGCGAGTGAGGTTGTGGGTGAATGACACGCAGCATCCAACCTTTCATGTAACGGGGCGCACTCTCGGGGTCTGACCTCAAGGGCGTCGAGGCTTGCGGGGGTGTTTATGGGAGAGAATTCGGAGGGCTGGGAGGATGGAGACCAGGGAGGGCTGCGGGAGAGGAAAAAACCGGCAGCGTTGTCGTACAAGTTTCTGATATTCAAGTTAGCGATGGGGAGCATGTCGAGGAACGACAAGACCAAACACCGCGATAATCGCTGATTCAAAGTGCCTCTTTAGAGCAGCAGATGGTGGTGCATTTGATCAAGATATCACGGGCACGAGGTCAAATGACGCGGGGGTTGGAGAACGTGGCCTAACAGAAGAGCCGAGAAAGCCCCAAATGGTACAAGTGAACAGGAACTGTGAGCACTGGCACTGGCCACTGGCACTGAAGCAGCAAAGACCAGGATATACCAGTATTAATACACGAGGCAAACACGTTGGCAGCGGTGGAAGTCGGAATTTGATTGACATGTAAATATGAACCCCATACCAATCAAACACGAGTTCAAATTTTCTCTCTTGTACATTACCCGGACCGCATACACCCATCAGTGGTCTCTGGCTCCCCTCCGCCATTTAGCCCTTGCCCATGGTTAACGTGAAGACCGCAACCGAGAACCGTAAGCCCTACAGTGGGCTTACGCGGTCTCTTGTCATCGCGATCGACGTTGGCACAACTTTCAGCGGTGTACGCAAGGCCTTGCTACGCTAGACTTGATCTCTGACCGCCTTCTTCACTAGGTATCATACGCCATTCTTGAACCAGGTGAAATACCAAAAATCCATGGCGTTACTCGGTAAGTAGTTGTTTTCAACTTTGAACCAGCACAGTTAGCTCAATTGAACCTTTGTTGTAGCTTTCCAGGGCAAGAACATGTCGCCGGCAACTCCAAGATTCCCTCTATCATCTATTACGATAAGGGAGGCAAGATGATGGCCGCTGGTGCGGAGGCAGACACCTCTGTCGTTGCTCAGGCAGAAGATGAGGGCTGGATCAAGACCGAACTGTACGATGTTATGAATTTCACATTGCCTTCCCTCCTGACCCGTGTCATTAGATTCAAATTACGATTACGACCACGAACGATGCAACTGAACATGAACGGCATGCGCCTAGGGCCTCTTCCTCGCCGCAAGACTGCCGTCCATGTATTTGGCGACTGGCTCGCTTATCTATACCGATGTACACGCAACTTTATCACGGATACCCACGGGAATGGCGCCGCGCTTTGGAACGCAGTCGAGAATAATGTACAATTTGTCCTTTCGCACCCTAATGGATGGGAAGGCGCCCAACAGTCCAAGATGCGGAGAAGTGCCGTCTACGGCGGCTTGATACCAGATACCAATGAAGGAAAGGCAAGGATACGATTCGTGACCGAGGGCGAAGCCAGTCTTCATGCCTGCGTGCTAAACGGCCTGGTGGCCGATGTTCTATCGGTTGGTTCATTCAATTTTTATTGTATGATAATCTAAACTCGCCATCGAGTAGAATCCGTCGAAACATGGCTTCCTGATAGCTGATGCAGGTGGTGGTACCCTTGATATCAGTGCATATGCCATCCGCGGTACCAACCCACTTGTAATGGAGGAGATTGCTCCTCAAGATTGTACGTCCTATGCTCAATGCAACGGAATCAAGCCCCAACTCAATTTCATTTCTTTGCAGGTATTTTTGCTGGCTCTGTGTTTGTCAGTCTACGAGCTCGAGCGTTCCTGGAAGGTGAGACCGTCTTTCTTTTGCGGAAAATGCGTCTCTGACCAGCCCTTTTCCCAGAGAAACTAAGGGAGTCCAAATACGGGACACCAGCTGCTTTAGACCACATCACTCAACGATTTGACGAAACCACTAAACGACTCTTTCGCGACCGCAAAGATCTCCAGTTCATACCATTCGGATCACCACTTGACAAAGACCTGACCGTCGGTATTCGTGGAGGCCAACTCAAACTGACAGGGTAAGCTCCTCCTGCAACTTGTATGATGCGTACTTACACTGCCTTGGTAGCAATGAGGGTTAGGAAAATCACTTGAGCTGATAGGACTTTTATTAATCCTTGTTTGTCTAGTTGCGAATCTTTTTGAACCATCAGTCGATGGTATGTTTTATTTCATTGTCCCAATCCGCCAAAAACTGAGCCCTTTGCAGCTGCTGTGAATGCTATAAAAGCACAGATCGAGGCGTCGAACGGTATCATCAGAGTAAGAAATGCAACTCACTTATTTCACTTAGCAACTCATGCATTATATAGTCTGTTTTCCTAGTGGGGGGATATGCGGCTTCCCCGTGGTTATTCCAGTGAGCCGCTTAAAGTTAACGAGACATCGTATATATTTCTAATGCACCCTCCAGTCAGTTACAAGAGCGGCTTGCCCCGCTTAGTATCACTGTTAGCAGGCCTGATACTCAGACGTATGTGCATAACAATAACCCCTCACCCTTCAACTCATCGCTATCCCAGGTCGAAAGCAGTTGCAGACGGTGCGATCGGCTTCTATTGTGACCACCACGTTTCAGCTCGCATGTCCAAGTTCATGTACGGCGTCGAGTTTCTTAGAGAGCTTGATCCAACAAACCCCGAGCATATGGCGCGGAAGGAGAGGCTCTGCGAGCTCCCATCAGGCCCGAAGCTGTTACCAGATGCGTTTGACTGCATCCTGAGCAGAGTATGGGATTAGTTTCCTTCGTTGTCCATCTAAATTTGAATATTTCTTCAGAGCGTTAGGGTCAAAGAATCAACAGTCTTCACGAGGAAGTACTGCACCGAACTCACGAGCTTATCTATGCTGTCAGTGTTCGAGGTGGAAATTTGGTGCTACAGAGGAGGGAATGTTGTTCCAAAATGGATCAACAGACAGGCTGGTGAGTGGTGGTGTTTTGGTCTGACCTCGTCATCGCCTCACCGTCCTTGTACTACGTAGACGATTTTTCCACACTATGTGTCGTTCAAGCAGATTTATCACCCCTCAGTGGCAGCGCAGAGCCGAAAGCAGGTAAGAACGGCAAGACGTATTGGACCATCGTGTTTTCCGTCGAGATTCATTTTGGTTTGACGGAGTTCAAGGCTCGCATCAAGTGGGTGGATGACGTGAGTCCACTGGTTTTTTTTTATTTTTTTATTCTAAACATTTTCTGTGACACTATTAGGGTAAAACGAAATAGTAAGTTTTTAATCGATCTCCTCGCGTTAATATCTGACACTGTTCGTAGCGGGCCAGCATCCATCATATACAACGAACGTGGCCACCGTGCCGATGAAGAGGAGCCCGACGCATATCCTGAAGACGACGTTGGCACTGCTTCTCCACGCGATCGACTACGCTCAGAGCCCGCATCACGAGCTCGCACACCAATCGAACAGTTCTACCATCCGTCAATCAGCGAGAACAGAGGGTTTGAGCCTTCTCCGCAGCCTCCAGTTGAAATGCCTTCAGTGCAACGTACTCCATCCTCATCGAAAGGGCATTTTTCACCTTCAATCCCGGCGGGCCTGGACTTATCTCGTGATCTGGCGCGCAGCATCGAACCTGAGAGGGTCGCAGAGCCTCCAGTTCAACGTCAACGTACACCCTCTTTTGTGCCAAGTATCTTGGCTCCTTCTTCAAGTGCTGCTCCCCCACTAGACCTTCCACGTAGTCCACAACGCGAGGCCGTGATTGAGGTAGTCGAAGCAGCAACTCCAAAGGATAAGAAGGGTAAAGGGAAGGAAAAGACCCCGATGGCAACTCCCATGGTTGAGGAGCCGCCTGTCATCGAACCCACTCCTCCTGCTGCTAAGACACCTGTAGCGACGCCCAAGATTGAGGCGCTTCCACCAATTGCAGAATCAGCACCTCCAGCGAAGACACCGGAACTGATAGACCCCTTGTCGTCGTCGTTGTGGGCCACGGATCCCATACCAGCTCCGGAGACTGCTTCTACCTTTGGATGGGGCTCCTCCCCTTCGATGAAAAATAAGTCGAAACTAACACCAAAAGCATCCAAAACCTCCATTACCGTCGAGTCGAAGCGCTCAAGCTCTGGCTGGGGTCTGTCATCTCCTTCCGCCAATGAGGACATCACTTCAAAGGCGTCTCCTGCGATAGACTCCAGCAAATTTCCGCATGCTGCATCGACGCCAATCATCGTACCGGAGCCAATCGTTGCACTAGAACCGGAGCCCGTCATTGCACCGGAGCCCGTCATTGCACCAGAGCCCGTCATTGCACCAGAGCCCGTCATTGCACCAGAGCCCATCATTGAACCGGAGCCAGCACCGCAGCCAGTCGCTGCAGCTGCAGTCGAAGCACCGGCTCCGCAAGCCTCGACTCCCGTCTTAATCGGAAAGGCCGGAAAGAAAGGGAAGAAGAAGGGTGCATCGGCGGCTGCGACGCCGGTTGTTGAAGTCGCGGAGCCTAAGATTGAAACTCCTGAGCCTACACCAGCTGTTGCTGAGCCTACCCCAGTCCCGGAAGGTCCCAGTGCGAGCAAAGAGGAAAATTTGCCCCCAACGACCGTCGCCGCTGATTCGACCGAGAAGCCAGCTTCAACCAGTCTTACGCCAATTGGGCTTCCTGATGTCACACTCTCGACGAAGACACCAGAACCAGCATCTCTCACTCTCGCCGACGATATTCAAGGTGCTGCTGCCTCCTCCCTGTTTGGCTCAGGTATGTGGGGAACCTCAGACGCCAAGGCCGGTCAGACGGATACTTTCGACACCTGGGGCTCATTTGAAGGAAGCAAAACCCCCAAGTCGCGTCCTAAAACGCCAGCGGCTGAGGATACCGAAACTCGAGAGCCTCCTGCAGAAATCCCTACCGCTGTTCCCGAGACTAAGGGGACTTTTGGTGACTCGGTCGTGAAGAATACGCCAGCGGCGGAGGCACCGAAAACTACCGGCCTGGCATGGGGGACTCCTGCCACGAAGAAGGCTGGGTGGGGTCCTGCCAGCACGCTAACAACTACAAGTGCCAGTACTACTTGGGGCTCATCATTTGGATCTGGTACCACGGCCAAAGCGTCCCCTTGGGGTGCTAAGGCAAGTACGCCATGGGGTGCAAACCCTTCCGCGACCACGGAAACTAAGGAGGAATCCAAAGAGGAACCTAAGGCAGCTGGTGATCCTGCTCCCACCGATACCACCACTTCTGAACCTTCTGCAGCTGAAGTTGCAAAGACAGACGATATCGCCGATGCGCATAAGGAGAGCTCTACGACCGCGGATACGGAGACCAAACCTGCTACTCCCAAACCTGCTGATTCTGAACTCAAAGTCGAAACTCCCAAACCTGCCGAGGTCGAACTGAAGCAACCTACGCCCCAGCCGTCGCCGAAGCCTGTGGAGGTTCCATTGATACCAGCTCCTGAGCCTGAAACCCCTGTGGACGTCGTCAGTCCAGCGGCAGAAGAAAATGCGGATAACGATGAGAAGGAGGAGGAGAAGAAAGGAGCTGGAGGCGCCGCTAACAAGAAGAAGAAGAAGAAGAAGAAGTAAAGGACTCACCTCTCCCCGGTATTGATATTCTAGATATTTGCCGAACTTATGACTAGATTATGATACATATATGACGGTTATTTATAAATGCACCTCATACTTTAAATCGACTGATACCTTCCCCTGACCTTGTCATGACTGATGCAAGACTGATATCGCTGCTTCAATCATTACCGCAAGCCCCTCACTTGCAGCTGGTAGACCGGTTGCTCATGACTCAAACCAAACTCAACCATCACACATTATGCTCCAGCTGCCAGTCGAAATATGGCTGCATATCGCTAAATTCTTGCCAGACGACACATTACGTGGGCTGCTGGTGATCAATGGACTCTTTTTCGACCTCGCTATGGATATCCGATACAGGGAGGTCGAACTTTACGATGTAACACCAAATGCTTTGAAAATTCTCTCGCAGCTGCGGTGAGTTGAGGTGTTCATCTTGCTTTTAGTTATTGCTTATATCTGATCGATCGACAGGTCGTATCCCTCAGTGGCTAGACGTGTTCGCAGCCTTAAAGTGCAGTTAGATCAACTTAGGAGACTTGGAGGTGCTGCGGTCATCCCCTCGTCACGTACTTCAGATCCATCTCCCACAACTCCGCTAAAACGACTGCGATCCGCCCTCCTTCACCCTCATCTTTCACTCCTGAATTTTCGCCCCCCTGCTAAATCTCCCAAGGATTCATGCGCCTCCTTTGAAGTCCTCCTTGATGAGCTAGCGGGTGTTTTTCCAACCATGTCGAATGTCGAGGCGTTCCACGTAGACTCGTGGAATCTTCCTAAAGAGCACGATCTTCTGCGCTTCTTCTCTGCCGCTTGGTCAGGATTCGGAGCAACGCTTCGTCGTCTCTCACTCGGAGGCAATATCGAGGGGTTCAAGGTTATAAAAGCATCACAACCTGTTCTGCCAGCACTGACAGAATTGCATTTCGAATTCACCAACAACATGAATCCTCCGAAGCCCAATTCTCCCGAGGCCATTGCCTCTGATGCATTGACTCGAACATTACTTCACGATTTTGTAGCGCCTTTCGTCAATGGGCTTAGCGCACACTTGGAGATTTTGAAATTGTGGTCGTGGGCATCGATAGATTTGTCGTCTTTCTTCAAATCACTCGCCACTTTCCCTCATCTTCACACTCTTAGTATATGGGCCGCATTCAATCGGTCCTTCACGGACGACTCCTCTGGCTTGACGCAGGTCCTATATAGGGTAACACCCACCCTCAAAGAACTAATGCTACGACTCAACCCTACAGGATCAAGACTATTTGATCCCGAATCTGACCTTGCCCTTTGTCATTGGTTGACAGACACGGTTAATAACAATAAACAATTCTCCAGTGGCTTACGAAGGCTCGAGCTCTATCCATCCGCCTCCGACACTGGTCTGAATACACTTACTACTTGGATCAGCCGATCTTCCAGGACGCTTGAGCAACTCAACGTACGAGATCGATATCTTTTCGTACCGGAAATTGCTAGGATTGCATCCGCATTTCATCCTGGTGCAAGGTTGACGTTCTTGCGTCTCAACGTCAGAGAGTTGCCCGCCACACTGTTCGATCTGTTCGCGACAGCCTTTCCAACTCTGAAGACGCTTGCTCTACGAGCAGCCGATGGACAGCCTCCACCGGTGAGCCAGAAATGTCGCGTCTTTTCTTTCTTTTGAAGGCCGATGATCTTCTAGGAGTTTGTTGCAGAGATGCGAACACGAACATATCATGACTGGAATCTGTATGACATTACGATATGGCAAGGAGGAAACGACCTTGAGTACGATACAATGGTACTTCTGGCAGAGTGTATCCCCTCCATTCGTAGTTTTTGGGGCCAAGGGAATATGTTGAAGATGTGACGGTGAGCGCGGCGAAGCAGTGGGGAGCACTTGGAACTTGTTCCATTGGGAATACTAGTTGATGCAAGAACTTTGGTTTTCCACCTTTTCTCATAAAAATACAGCTTCCTAGTGTCTTTGATGACGTAATGCGTCACATGTCCTTACCGGAGTTAGCCGACCGAAACTTTTGACGGTGACGTGTGCACTAAAAGTTGTGGCCCAACCACATCCTTGCCAGCAGCTTCCTACTTTTGAAGATTTCGGAGCAGCTCCCTCACGATACCGTCAATCCACTCCCCCAATAAAACATCCTGTATCTTCTGTCAAGGCAGAGGATTCATGCTTCGACCTCCAATTGCTGTACCAAAGCACAAAATACCTTCCCATTCACCTGTTAGTTTTGTGAGTCACACACTCATCGCACTTGAATCGAACGTGCTCACCCTATGGTTTCTCGAAGCGTTAAACCATCTATCTGCCCAGCATGGCATCTGGAGTTGTAAATATTCGTCGCGATGTCGATGACAAATTTTACCGATACCGGTACGCATATCCAGGTTTGCATTGAAGAGCCTCTCTAATTCATTATTCCTTTAGCATGCCCATCCTTCTTACCAAAATCGAGGGCAAAGGCAATGGCATTAAGACCGTCATTCCCAACATGTCAGATGTTGCCAGGGCTCTCAGTCGGCCTCCGACATACACCACCAAATTCTTTGGCTGTGAACTCGGTGCTCAGACATCGTTTGACGAGAAAAATGATCGCTATATTGTCAATGGTGCTCACAATGCAGAGCGCCTCCGCGAGCTTCTGGACGGTTTCATCGACAAATTTGTTCTATGCAAATCATGCAAGAATCCTGAGACCGAGCTCATCATTCTGAAGAACGGGAGGAACGAGTACATCATACGTGACTGCAAGGCTTGCGGAGAGCGGACCGACATAGACATGCGACACAAACTTACTACATTCATCTTGAAGAACCCTCCCGTCAAAATCAAGAAGGGAAAGAACAAGAACACTGGCGACGCTGCTGGTGGAGTTGGTGGTGGCGGGAATGACGAGGAAGCTGATCAGGACGCAAACGGCGCTGAGAGCGATGACGAGTTGACTAGGAAGATCAAGGCTGAAGCTGCGGAATTGCACGACAACGCCGCTCTAGCCAACGACGACTGGTCAACTGATACTTCGCCCGAGGCCGTCAAACAACGTGTCAAGGCCCTCGAAGGGCCCATGGCGTCAGTTGGCTTGGGTGGCGATGACGAGGGCAGTGACGACGACGTCAATAGTCCGTATGCCCTGCTTGGACGCTGGATCGAGGACACCCGAGACACTCAGGAAGACCCTAAAGCATTCGCTGTCGGGATCTTCAAGAAGGCGGAAGATTTTGGTATCGAGAAGAAGCATCGTACCGTCCTTGTTCTTGTACAAGCCCTCTTTACTGAGGATATCGTCGCTGAAATTACCAAGTATGGACCCCTCCTTGTTAAGGTGCGCCCTATCACTATATAAGCCTTACCGAGCCTCACATTTAACAAAGATGGTGACGACTGAAAAACACCAGAAATCGCTTCTCGGCGGTCTCGAACGCTTCATCGGCATTATTCATCCAGACCTTGTACCCGTCGTTCCCAAGATCCTGATGGCCCTTTATCAGATGGACATCCTTGAAGAAGAGCTTGTCACTCAATGGGGTACGCATGTCAGTAAGAAGTATGTCGATAAGGAGACTAGCAAAAGAGTTCGCAAAGCCAGCGAGCCTTTCCTGAAGGTGCGTGGTTTACGACTTCGGATAAATTAATGATCAATTAACATTTTTTAGTGGCTCGAAGAGGCAGACGACGATGAGGAGGACGAAGATGAGTAATCGACTGCCTCCGGTGTTTTGCCGTCTCCGTATTGTCTCCGTAGTCAGTTGGTATGACAGCGGTCAGCGTCGTTATGTCAATATTCAACCTCGAGTTATAATCTCGAAACACTCGTGCTTACTTGGTGCTTCACAACTTTCAAACGGTGCACTCGATAAGGCCCCTCACGGTTCACCTGATTGTAAACCTGACAATTTACTTATTGCTTTAAGCGTTGTGGATCCCGGACCATAAAAAGTGATCAGAAACTGAGCAACGGCAGACGTGACGAGAGAGTGACAAACGAGCAGAGGACCCTCGAGATCTTTCAAGAACTACTACTTAGGTCTTTCCACTCCATTTAACTTCTGGTGGATTTTATGATGAAGAAACAATGTATCTGACAAAAATTTGCAGAAAAAACAACAGAAATTCACGAAACATCACTGGGTGTCGAGTAGGGGTCGAGTGCACGGTAGTACTAAGTATGCCCTACATATTACTATGCCCTAAGTAAGTACCATGCACTCGACATCAGTATGGAACCACTGAACGAATCGACGTTGTTCCTGAGTTCCTGACATTGAGGTCATTCTATTCCTTCCATCAAAATGAAGGTCGTTTGGCGATCACCATCATTGGTTCGCGCCGCCCTGTGCCCCTGCCGGTGTTGGACCGGTGTTGCCTTTGTGCGGCTGCCGCGCACCTTTCTCATGTCATTTTTGCGCGTTGTCCTGGAGTCTTGTCGCTCAATTCTCGCCTAATAGGTACTCGCGTTCCAGATTCATTTCGTAGGTCGCGTTTGGGTCGCGTGTATACTCACGGCGCCCTCTCTCCTAATCTGCGGCTTATCAGTGGCGCACCACGGCAGAGTTTTTCATATTTCCTTACCAGGCGTTATATATAACATCGACCACAAGTTGGCCCGTGGAGCCCCGCCCCATGCCATTCTCAAGTGCCGGTATGCAGGTGCTTGCATGTCTTATTCACTTGCTTGGTACGTTCTATGAGTCATGTTCGTTGGCTGCATTCGCTGAAGACGCACAGGCCTCACTGTCATTACACATTGTCTTTCTCGAAGATTTCTTTCGATTAATTTGACCTCTTGGGATGGATGGTCGCAATTGTCTTGGCCGCGGGTCCTTTCGATTCTCATATTCCTGGATTCTTGGAGCTTTGTCTTTTCCAGTAATCCATTGATCATTTGCTTTCTCGACTCCCAATTTAAACAAGTCATTCGTAGGTGCAATCATCGTCTTCGGTGTAGGACTCGAGACGAACAGCGTCCTCTGCCAAGCCGGCATCTTCCTCTGCATCGCTTTCTATGCCACCTCGAAGCTCCTCATCTACGCCTTTTTGGGTAGGTTTTTACCAGGTCAGCTCAACTTCTATCTTTTTCTGATCCCCAAACAGGTGAAAAGGTGCACATCGTTTGGTCACCTACCGCAGGACGCCCGCGATTCAAGTCACCAGTCTACATTGTCTGCTTCGTCACGGTGTCTCTCTATGTAGCGATTATAGTCCTACTCCTCATCGGTACGTTTGTGCGCTCTGGTCCTACCCATTATTTCTCTAAAGAGCTTTTTTGTTTATATATATAAAAGGACGTAACCACTTCTTCAGAGCCGATGACGCGTGCGTGATCGGTCTCAAGCCATACGCGTCAATACCACTCTTGACTTACGATCTGTACGTCGCCTTCTTCACAACATCGCACCCAGTATTCACCGTTCAAGTGCAGTTACGTCAATTTTTTCTTAACGGCCATGTTCTTGTGGCCCCTCTTCCGACCTCAAGTTATTAGCCCAGCAGTCAAGAGGGTTGCAATCCGAACTCTAGTGTATGTGTATGTGTTTAACTTCTGGCTCGGATGCTAAGCTCGCTTCAGTGCTGCCACGATCGCCCTTACTACATCCACTGTAAGTCATTATTCAATTTCGGCTTCCAAACCCAATCTCAGAGACTCTTAAAGGTGAATATAAGCGTCCTAGCATCCATGCACGGTCAGCAGCTGGGATGGGTCTGCCTTGGAAGCTGTACGGCTGATGTACGTGTCCGAGTCCATCCTACTTTGAATCCCCTAAATCATCGTTCCCAATAGGTGGTTGTCAATGCTCTCGCGATATTTTGGGTCACGCAGCACGGCGACTCCAGGTCCATCTATAGCGATTCAGAGCGCCCCAGCAAAGCTCTGCAGGATCGTGAACGAAGACATACGGGAACCTTTACCCCAGATGCTAAGAATGCCGCGAAAGCAAGATTCTCGATGTCTCAACCAAGATCCTTCGACGGGCCTATGCCTAACAATTCTGGAGAACAAATGCTTCGCGAGCTTCGTGATATAGAATCCGGACGGAAAAGGACCTCTACCTACAAAGCCCTCAAGTCTATTACTGACTCTCTCTTCTCCACCAACCGTGATCATCAAGCTGCGACCCGGAGTCGCGGGCTTCATGTATGTTCGATTTCCTGTCAAATTCGGTTTCTTACTGACAAATTCGCCCTAGATTACTGTGACCACCGAGTATGAGTTAGAAGAGTCCAACATAGGACTCGACTCGATACCAGAGTTATCAGACAAGACCGCGTCGCCAAAGCAATAGTCAGGTGATATATCAAATTTCTTATGTATATTTCGGGAGGGCGATGGTGGACAAAAGCCAATGACATTGGACACTGTACTTGTACAATACAAGAAGAGGGAAAAAATACTGTACTGTCGTTTACGTGATTTTTACGAAATTTCGTACTTAGGTACTGCTCATATAGGTGTCTTGGGTATAAACCGGTTTTCTAATGAGTGTTTCTGGTCGAAAAAGCTGGACGTATCCAAAGTTGAAAACCGGAAACGTAATGACGACTTTTCATGTATTAGACCCCTCAATAATGCATGTATAATTCTAAGCCAAGTGATTCATGACGCGACTGTTTGGACGCGTTGAGCAGGCCATAATTGGTCTAGTCTTTGTTTGTTCGTATCGACGTCCAGGTTCGGAACGCGCCTCAGGGAGACGATTCAAAGTAACACCGTAACCGTACACCCAGCCCTCCGAAGACTTGCGACAGCCATGGAAGACGTCGTGGACTCAATGCTTGACCTAATGAGGCGGCTTCCACCAACCCGGACGGAGGAAAATGTGTCTGCACTCATTAGAATCGCCCCAGACTACGCCGACGAGCTCTTGGGCAGTGTTGACCAGCCGCTGCAAGTGAGGACGGATCGCGCTACTGGACGAGATTATCTTGCTTGTGATTACAATCGCGATGGAGAAAGCTACAGGTATGTGCCGTGCAGAATGAATGCTAAAGGCGTGGTGGTTCTCATCAATGTGATTTTAGGTCTCCGTGGTCAAACGAGTACGACCCTCCTATAGATGACGGTACTGTCCCTATTCCTAAGCTTCGAAAACTTGAAATCGCGGCGAATGAGGCTTTTGATACTTACCGGGAGATGTAAGTCCTTTTCCCTGTTGGTCAATCATCATCAACTTGTCTGATTTTATTTGGCATCGGGGGTAGGTACTACGAAGGAGGTGTATCGTCCGTGTACCTATGGGACCTGGAAGATGGGGGCTTTGCTGGTGTGGTGTTACTGAAGAAGAGTGCGTCAAGCCTGGTCTATCTACTTCCGATCTCACACACTTCTACCTCTAGCCATGGCTCCGACTACACCGTATGAGCCTTCCGGATCTTGGGACTCGATCCACGTATTTGAGACTGCGGAACGAGGTCGACAGGCTCATTACAAGCTGACATCGACTGTCATGCTACATCTCGTCACTCACAGAGGATCTGATGAATCCTCTTCTGCGGAAAAGAAGTCAGACATCAGAGGAGGCACGAAGGTCACGGAGGGATGGAAGCAAGATGGTGAAGTCAGTTTGAGTGGCAGTATGACACGCCAAGTAAGTTCCTCCTCCTATTCATAATCGGGCCGAGCATAGAGCTCATCATCCTTAGACCGAGCAGGACTGGCCACTGCAAGACAGCTCCACACACATCACGAATACAGGGAAGATGATTGAAGAGATGGAAATAAAGATGCGAAATTTGTTGCAAGAGGTGAGCCCTGTTTACCGGCGGCATGTGTTTCATCAACCACCGCTGACGTGTTGTCGGGCAGGTTTACTTTGGGAAGACTCGCGATATCGTGTATGATTTGCGCAGTGTCGATGATCTTGAAAAGGCTCGCCGACAGAAGGACCTTCAGAAGGAATTGGTGGGACTCATTAAACCTCGGTAACAACCTGCACAGTGTCAATGCCTATCTACGAACGTTGAACGTTGAATCTGTTTATAAATCATGATCATCATCGATGCAGTTGATACATAGGCCAAAGCAGTAGGACATTCTCATTGCTTAATATATATTACGGAGCGTGTCGGTGGAGCTAGCTATATATCCAAACGATTTGGTGACACCTAAACATGACTGCCATTGTCAAATGAGTGCATCCAGATATCATTGACGGCTCTCAGGTGTGGTACGTTGTGGGAGTATGCATGATGGTCTTCTGTGCAGCTATGGAAAGAGCGACAGAACGCGGGATTGCAGCATAAGCTTCAACTTGAAACGCGAATCATCGTTTTGAGATGAGCTCAGCATCAGCTATAGGATTCGCATGAATCGTGATCTAAGCGCCGACGAAATTGGAATTAGTAGATCATAAAATGTGGATGGTGGAAGAGACGTACATGCGTTAGTTTGATCTCGGTAAGGGGCCGGTTCTTATTTGTTACTGGCACCCTCTCCATGGAATCGAGAGTCGAGTCTGCACCGTCGATCACTTTGCCAATTATTGTGTACTTTCCGTCAAGATGTGGTTGTTTCGAGTACGTTATGAAAAACTGGGATTTGTTTGTGTCTGGACCAGAGTTCGCCATTGCAACGACGCCTCGGGTATTGAACTAGAATAAGAATAAATCAGATCTATCAAATGACTTCCTGATGGAATGTTTTACTTTGAGAGTGGACCGAATTTCATCTGGAAAAGGTTTGCCCCAGATACTTTGGCCACCCTTACCCTGACCAGTGGGGTCTCCGGTCTGAACCATGAAACCTTTAATATTTCGGTGAAAGATACATCCATCAAAGTAGTTGGAGGCACAGAGGGCCAAAAAGTTCTGCAGGATAATAAGAGGGACACATGTGAACGGCTCCAAGTAAACGGCACCTCTGCGGCTTTTGGCACTGCCTCGCAAAAGATTTCAATCTGGGGCGGTGAATGTCAGGGTCTGACAAGGGCAAGATAGTGGGTGGCAATACCTTCAATTCGCCATGAGTAGTATAAAGTGTCACGGACTGGAGATTAGTCAATATGTGCGGACACAAGGGATGGAGGAGGAACGAGTACCATTTGATTGTGACGGTTGATGTGACGATGAGCAGGCGTTTCAACTTGCTTGCCTCTCAGATTGATTTTGATTCTCCATCACCTCTACCACAACAATGCGCACGCCCTCGTTATACAGCCAGGACGACCCCCTCTCCTCTGCAATGCGTCCCTCAACCTCAGAGACCGACACGCAACGCCGGGCGCGTCTTCTCTCCGAGGCCGAAGCAAGACGAGTTTCTGAGCAGATTGACGAGGACCTTCGGCAGGAACGCGAGAGGATGAAGAAGAGTAAGGGTGACGTTAAGGTATTCAAACTTACTCGTTGGCCGTGCGCATATATTGACTGTTCTTCTTAGTTGCTACTTCTCGGCCAAGCAGAGAGTGGCAAATCGACCCTTCAAAAGCAGTTCCAGCTCATGTACAAGCCCAACTCTATCGACCAGGAGCGTTCGTCATGGAAAACTGTCATCTATTTCAACGTCGTTCACTCCTTGAAGCACATACTAGCCACTCTCGAGGCATGGGACGATTCTCTTGACGAGGAATCTCTAGATGATTCTGCTTCCGTCCTACCTATCAAACTCCATCCCAACGGAATTACCCAACAGCCATCTCCTTCGGTATCACTCATGAGCGCGTCTACCCTCCCTTCCGCTCATTCAGCATCACCGGCAAGCACCGTCGGCTCAACCCGACACGCAAACGTTTCAAGGGAGCCGAGCGCGGTGCAAATCGGCAATTTGAGGCGGAGGTTGGCTGCTCTCACTGCTACGGATGCACCTTTGGCGGATCGGCTTAGTGGCGGCCTAAGTTTCTCTGGATCAGGCAAAGGGGCTGTCTTTGTGCGGAGCGGATGGCAGGCCCGTACGATCGAGAATGCTCTTGGGAGGCTAAAGCCAAATCACGACGCTGAGCTGAAGAAGATACAGGCTTCCTACGTTGACGCCGGACAGGATATCCTCGTTCAGGACGTAGGCCGCATGCTCTCCGCTGCCAAAGACGATATTAAAGAACTTTGGGGGCATGCTACTGTCAAGGGCCTGATCGTTCGACGGAAACTCAAGCTAGATGAATGGTCCGAATTGTAGGTCTTGGCATTTTTCCTCAAGCGACCATTAATGACTGTATTTGCACAGCTTCTTGAGGCACATTTCACGAGTAGCCGCTCCAGAATACATTCCTACCACAGGTTAGCTGAATACGCTTCAGTATTACTCACATATTAACGGATTTGAGGAAGACGACATCCTTCATGCGCGTATACAAACCATGGGCGTAGCTGAACACGTTTTTGACGTAACGATTCATGGCAAGTCTGTCTCCTGGCACTTGTTCGACGTGGGTGGGGCTCGTGGACAGCGCCATTCTTGGGTCCCTTATTTCGACGATGCCAATGCGATCATTTTTGTTGCGCCCGTCAGTGCATTTGATCAGGTGAGGCATTATCAGTTATATGGGGCTTCCACTGTTCTGGCATCATGCTCAAGTAATTCATTACTCGCAGTACTTGGAGGAAGACCCTAGAACAAACCGGATCGATGACTCGCTGCAATTGTTCACTCAGATCTGCTCTAATTCGTTACTCAAAAGCGTCCACCTGGTCCTGTTTCTTAGTACGTCAATGTTATTGACAGAAGATACTGTTCTTATTAACAAATTTTATAGACAAGACAGATCTTCTGAGAGCGAAATTAGAGGCTGGACAGAGAGTTCGAAAATAGTAGGAGCCACTCTTCGTCGCAAGACCTCGCTCTGATCGTACCTGCTTTCAGCATCACATCTTTTGGAGAACGTTCCAATGACTACGACACAGTTGTGCAATATTTCCGTGCACATTTCCTTCAAGTTCACCGACGCAACAATGAGAACCGTCGTGTACTCTATACCCATTTCACAAGTGTCGTGGTGAGCTTCATTCGTCTCAGTCTAGAGATCAAATCAATAACCACATGCTTGCTTAGGACACGAAAGCGACGCAACGAATCATCGGAAATGGTCAGTCCTGCAGTCTTTCTGCTTATTATGATCAGTCCGACTTAGGCTGACATGCCTGCCACTCTACAGTCCGTGACTCCATATTCAGAGGATATCTACAGTCTGCTGCACTCGTCTGAAACGACCTCACCTTACGAGAACTCCGGAGGAAAATCCTTCCCTGGCTTATTCCCTTGTTTGATTTATACCTTATTCCCCGCGGGGCTTTGTAACCCTAACTTAATACTCTCCTTCTCTGTCCCGACTGTCGTTCTCGATTCAAGGCTGTTGCCACTCGGAGGCCCGTTTAGACATACCCGCCCAATAACTGTACGCTGTATGTATTGATACGACTTTACCTCATGATCAGCGGTTCTTGGCATCCTACCGTTCGTTCGTGTATCACCGTTTTTTCCCCTACTCCCACTCTCACTCTTTGATGTTAACTTGTTATTGGGCCGTCGAGTTGTTATGTGTAAATGGTATCATTCTTAATCGTTTCGAAACTCTGGAACTGTCGTCGTTTGCCAGGGCGTAATGCATCGAATCCGGGCCTTTCGTTGGGATTTGTGCATACTCAGGATCTAATCTAACCTGGGTTCCCTTGAGACTGATAATTAAATAAAGCTGCGCAGAAAGCTTCTGTCTGAACGATGTTATCCCCCGAAATCTTCAAGAAGCTTACATCGCTCACTGGCTCACAGGACTTGATTCAATTCAAGACATCTGAGGCAACGTCACCCTTGCCACTTTCTTCAGAGTGCGTGAATTTGTAAAGGGATGTCATGTAGGCCGGGTTTTCGCTGCCCCGGAAGAACTTCAATCAACGTCTGATGTTACAATAAGCACCAATCTATTCGTGCGTTGAAGTTGAGCTAGTAGATACCTACGCATCCAGTTCATGATTAAGTGTTATGCAGGCTTGTCTGTGGCAAAGAAGATGCTTCAAAAAGCCTCGGAAATCCTAGAGTGAATACACATGGCCCGTTTCATGTCTAGTTCGATGATATTTTTGATGATCTATGGCTCGACGGAATTTATAAGGAATGCTATGCTGCGTCGCTCGGGGTGCGTGATCCACAGAACATTGAAGCGCAAATGGATAAAATTGACCGCGTCGCCACAGCGTCCAAAAGATTTGATTGAGAATTGGCCATGTGCCACATTACGCCCATCGAACGTTCAAAGATTCGAAACCTGAGAAGCGAGTACAAGCATGCGCTTGTTACTTGACAGATAGATTGCATCACGTGTCGATCAACTTCAACATGGTCCGACCAGCCCTCCTCATGGTCGTCGCGAGAGGCGTGGTGACAACCAGTGACATGAGATACGGAGAGTTCCCCTGGTGACACGGGATCTATAAAACGAAACGACGTCGAATTTTTGGAAGAGCTACCATATGTACACACACTTGAAGCAAATACAACTTGAGGCTCGGTATAGACGCGTGCCATTTTTATCGGGAGTATAAACGGCCACAGTGTTCGGAGTGTCACGGAAAGGACGTAGGGGAGGAAAGGAACAGACCAGAAGCCTGAATGCATATGGACGCGGGTTTGTGGCGTATAGGAACTAAGTGAGGCCGTAGTGGGGGTCAAAACAGGGCCCTGTCGTGTGACACTGCAGCACTGAGCAGACACAACAGTAAGTACTTGAGAGATCAACACATATCGTAGACCACATGAAGAGGGGTTTCACGTGTTTCCCGTTACGTCGAGGCCGTCACCGCAGGTTCATCTTGCGAGCAAAGGGTAAAAGAGAGATCGGAGCGCCCCGCCACGCTCCAAGAAGATCGCCACTGAAAAAGAAGAAGGGACCCTCGTGGTCGATTTGTTTTAGAACTTCCTTATGGGCTGTCTTTGTATAATGATAGATCACAATACTAGGCACGTATCACACGGAACGAAGGGTTGGGTTGAGATATAAAGTGTGGATGAAAGCGCAGTTGGCTTGCAGGCCCATGAGTTGGACGATCACTCCCGATTTGGTAAGCTGGGATTCACATGCCAACGCTGGCTCTTTCCCCAGACCATCACCGTCGACCGCAATGGAGTCGATGTCCCCGGCGTCGTTGGCATCGCTCTCCTCGCTGCTCACACCAACAGAGTCCCATGCTTTTCACTCTTTCCTTTCCTCTGTCAACGGCCCTATTGCCCCAATCGACCAGTGGATCGACGTCGACAAGGAGAAGCAAGCACTCGCAAGGGCTACCAAGGATCTCATGTCCCTCGACGCACATTCAGCTACCCACGGCGACCATCTCTACACCCATTACTCCAACCCCGCCTCTTCATCCCATTACACCCTTCCCGTTCATCCACCTCATTCAGACTCATCATCCCGTACCCCGACCCCGACATCGCTGCCCCCTTTACCATTTCAACCAATTTCTGGCAGGCAGTTGAGCAGAGCACGACCCCTACATCCACACCCATACCCTACACCACCCGCGGCGAAGCAACGTCGCCCATCACGGTGTACGAGTCCTCCCAGCCCTGTAATAAAACCTCCACAAGCCCAACCAAAGCCTGCACTGCTGTCAGCATCACAGAAAAAGGCAAATCACATTCAATCGGAGCAGAAACGTCGCGCAAATATTCGCCGCGGATACGAGGCGTTGTGTGAATGTGTCCCTGCACTACGTGAAGCCATTCGCGAGGAGGAAGACGCCATGGCCGCGGCTGACAATAGCAGTTCAAGTAGATCTGCCAACGCGACCGGCAAGCGCAAGTCAAAGTCTACAGCTAAAGGCAAGGACGGGGAGGAGAAGATTGACGGTAGAGCGGGCCCGCGAAGCGAGAATGTGGTTCTCTCAAAGAGTGAGCATACTTGTCGTCGCTGCCGGCGGTCATTTCCCTATCAGCTTCTAAATCTACTTCTCCCCATCAGCTATAGACTACATCAACGAGCTCATCGACGATCGAAGTGCGCTACTCGCCCGTCTGCATCGGGCGAGAAGCTCCCTTCCTCCCGGACATCCAGCTCTCATTCCTTTACCATATCTCAATCAGCATCCGGGCCTCGATGCCGAGCGACGCGATGGCGACGAGGATACTTGCCCTATGTGGGAGCGTGAATGGACAGGCGGACATGGGACACTCGGCAACTGTGGCGACGACGACGACAGTTCATAAACACTTTAATGGAGGACGCCCTCCCCTCTCCCTCTCACTTGTCGCCCGTTTTGTCCTCCCTATTACATCCCATTCTTATTTACTGTCTCTGGACCGTTCTCCTCGGCTGCTACCACATCTACTACTAGGACCAATTACAAAAGGCTAAAGAAGACTTTCTATTCCATGGATAGAGACTGTGAACACAGCACAAGCTCTTACCATGACATTAACCTTCACCATGTATCTGTATGATCATCATCTACTCAGCATTCACTGCCATCCCCTTTTCCGTCCCGTCTGTGTTACAGGACGTGCTATCTTTATCTCTCCTTTCATTTTCTGTCTTCCTTAATTTGTTTTATTACCTATACGAGTTTCGAGGGAAAATGCATTAACGGAGCGCATTCCACTTTGGATCTCAAAGTGTACTGAACTACAGTCTACATACGCGTGTCGTTGCGGTAAGTACGGTGCGCCTATTATTATATCATCCGGAACCGGTTATCTCACTTCACCGCCGGTCCAGGAACGTTTATTTGTTACATATATTTGTCAATTCCAATCCAGGAGATTGCTTTCCCAAAACTTGTTGCACTTATTTCAGTGTTCCATTCCATTCGGTTCTTCGGAACACAGACAGTTACGGACTCGAAGCCAACTGTGGCGCAAACGAGCAGGTCTGGCACCAGGCAGACTGAATTAATTATTTAAGCTATACCGCAAATCTTCCATGTAGAGGAGGTCACTCAAACCGACCTTCAGATCAAAACAGCCAGCGATTCAAACCTGCCATTGAGTTGGTTCGTCAGTGAGATCGGCTTCTGTGCTACCTTTTGCGTCGCCTTCCGCAGGAGTAAAAGGCAATATTTCCTTCAAGGAATTTACCCCGAGACCTCGGTCTCTGATCGGCATCCACGGGCGTGAGTAGTTTTTTCATTGACTCCGGAACGACTTCTTGACATTTCCCACTTTCCCCAATTTTGGCTTTTGCTGGTAGAGTGGCAGGAAATCACCCAGAAGCCCAAGCGGCGTCTTTCGAAAATGAAACACCTGTTTTTTCAGCTTCTGGCCTAATGCCAAGACGTGTCTTCTTCATGGAAGATTTGTGGGGCCGGATGTATCAAGTTCTCCGCGCAGCATATGCGATGCTAAATCATCCCCAGGCTACATACCTTGTTCAGGTTAAAAGCCTTTAGAGACGTAGTACTCCTACTTACTTCGATGCCTCGCCGACATCAGAATGAGAGACATGTTCTGTGGCGCTTTCAGTTGTGCTTCGATTTTTTTACTTCCTCAGTGAGTGTCGTTTATATGGGCGAAGAGTTGAATCCTAAAGTTCTTACGCCTATCGATCGAGGCTACCAGCATACGTTGCCAAGAATATATGTTTTCTCCTTTAATACTCCTCTGGCCATATGGGTACTAGCAGTAGGCCTCGTGATCTTCATTTTTCAGCACATCTTTCCACGCGCGTCTGGCTGTGATCGCCGTCATCAAATATCAGAACTCGAACTTCTGAAAACTTCTGAACAAATTTCGGCTTGTGGGATGAAATTCCGACATGTTCGCATCCGAGGCTGATGGATGATCAACAGAGAATTTCAAATAGCCAACAAGGGCGATGAGCAAAGTTGATAAATCAGGGTTGAATTTTTAATTTTGCTCTTATCGTGAAGCTGCTGAGAAGAAGAATGCTTGGTGTTTACTGGAACTTGAAGACGCGACGCGAAATCAGGATCGCGCAAGCCCTCATGTGATCACTTCCATCGATCACGTTTACCTGGGCTCATATTTCATTCCTCCTGTGCTAAGGTGCTCGTCATCCAGGTAGCAATGGCCGATACCAAACGAGCTCAAGGATCGAACGACAAAAGAAAAAAGAAGTATCGTTCGGTGAGAAGGTTTGGCCTGAGGCTGAGACATGCCGTTAAACTATTTTCAGGATGGTACATCGATCTGGGCCAAGAGATACATCGACGGACCTGGAATCTGGGTGAGCTGTAAGATCGGAATACCCTTCTGGAAACGTACTTTGCTAAGGCATTTTGATATCGCAGGCGTTAAAGGAAAGGAACGTCAAACGGTCGCGGAGTGCTATGACCTATTCGACTCAGTTTGTACAATTGCCACAGATCCTTACTGTCCGGCTGATCTCAGTGCATAAGGTTGCATCTGAACTCTGGCCGACAGAAACTCACGGGAACAATGCGGATTCAGATTCTGACGATGAAGAGGACCAGGACCTCTCCATCGAAGATCAAATAGCTAACGAAGTTAATGCGATAAAGAAGTCCAAGAAAGAGCCCCGTTTCGGTGAGCTTCAGCTCCAGCCCAGTTACGACATTTTTACGTATTCCATACCGTATGCTCTACAGTCAACTGTCAAACAAATACCACCTGTGGTAGGCCTCAGAAACCACTCTTATCGTGCTTTAATGAATTGAACCAATATCTAGTTGTTTTTATTTCGTGTAAACCTCCTGTCGACCCTGTCCAGCTTGTTGTCAAACTCGTTACTGACGTCCAAGCCACGGGTGTTGTGCGTTCGAGGTTAGTGCAGATTTACCGTTACGTTTTACTACAAGGGATTCAATCGTCCTTTCCCAGATGCATACATCGATTGGTACCAGTGACTGCATCTTGTGGGGCAAATCTTCCAGAAATTCGGGGACTATGCCGCAAAGTTCTTGACTCCTTTTTCTCCGAACACACAAGTCGGAAGTTTACGGTGAGTTAGCAGGGCGTCGCACGCCACTGACTACTCATTCCTTTTTCAGTACAAGATCGAGCTAAGAATGCGAAACCACTCGGT